>JAODAL010009708.1:0-109199 GCA_025379985.1 Phyllomedusa bahiana | reverse complement strand
TTTTTGGGGGCCACCAAAAGTGCAAAAAACCCGCTGAAAACTAAACTGAAAATGGGATGTTAAAACTGAACTTTACTCAAAATGAAAGTAAAAGTTTGGGTTTTGGGTTTCAAAAAAGTGAGAAGTTCTACTGAATTAATTTTTTAAAAACGGTTCGTCCACTATTAAAACAAAAGTTTAAAAAAAATGTATGCATTTTTTTGAAAAAAAGGGGATGCAAAAATATCCCCCTGTTTTAACCCAAAACAGATTTGAAATAAAAAAAAAAAGGCGACTGCCGCAAAATTTGTATATGTGTTTTGGTCTTTAAAAATTTAAACATTTACCATGTACACTTGATGAATAGTGTTTTTGTGGCTAGGTAGACCATAAATGTATTACTTTGTAATCTAGAGGACTTCTCTTTTACACTGACATGTGAAATGCCAATCAAAGTAAATTCCCCTCCTGCACTTTTGAATGAATGATAGAACGGGGCGTTGGGGTCCCATAAGTTAAAATCTTTGACATATTTATACTATTTTTTTTGGCAAATTCTAAACTTAAAAGGGGGTTGTTTCTTTTCATTAAAGGTTTCGAAAAAGGGGACAGTGAAAAAAAGTAACTTGCAATTGTGTCATTAGCAAAGCTGTTTGTTTCACAGTTTTCCTTTTTTTTTCTGTTTACACTGATATCCATTGCGGGTGGGATCCCCCCCCTTGCATTTCACTACTGAGAGCTCTTTACATTCTTGGGGCCCCCGGTCGGCTGTATTAGGAGCTTGCATTCCTGCCTTTCACTCAAAGAAAAGGGACCGGCACTTTTTCACTCTGCACACCCAGAAAAAACGAAATAAACACGCGGGGCTTCTATAATCAGGAAACAGCCAATTGGTGCGACCCTGCCTTTTCGCATAAAGGGAGCTTCCCTTCGTAGAAGCTGGATTCAACAAAACAAACTCCAGCTTGAAAGGAGAAAAGATCCGTGCTAGTTAGATTGAATGCAGCTGTGGTATGTATACAGCTCTTCAAAATAAGATGATAGGGAGGACACCGGGAATTGGACTCAGAGATGGGGGGGGGGGAGTTTTTGGGGGGCCAGCTGAACAGTGGGGGGAAAAAATGTCACCCAGCTGGGAGGGGGAAAAAACGCCCTGCGTTTTAGAGTTGAGAAGCTGAGAGCATTTTGGGAAACACCAACTAAAGAAGCGAACATCCCCTTTAATTATAATAAATCGGGGGCAGTGCAGGCGCCTCCCGCCCTTTTTCCCCCCACTTTTTCATCACTTCTGAGTGGTGATGTCAAGGCAAGGGGCAATCACGCCAACCCAGAGTCAAATGTAAAATAAGAACACCCCGGGCATTGCAGTGCTGAACAGTTGTAAGTGGTGAGATTATGTATTTCTTTTTTATTTTTTAAGCATTAGCGAATTTGTTTTAAAAAAATAAATAATAATAAATAAACAAAACTTGAACAACCACCCCTTTAAGGGTAAATCAAAAGCTCTTTAAGGGGGGTTTTTCTGGTCTGGTCAGCATACCAAACAATATTCCTAAATTTTTTTGTTTAATTGTTTCTATTAGTTTTTCAGGTAGATTTTACAGAGGTAATTCTAGAACTCCCTTATACCAGGGAAAAAAGGTTTTATCTGTATGAAAAATCAAAGGGAAAAGAGCACAAAAACAAGAAACAATTTACCTCATCTTTAAGAGAACCTGCCATAAAAAAATGACCCCCAAAATCATCCTTGTAAAACACCGTGCCCCGGTTTCCTGTGTTTGTTTTTTTTTTGCACAACGCCTCTAATTAAGTTTGGCTTAGCAGTTTCAGTCAAAATATTTAATGCATATTCACAGAAAGAAAAGGAGGGGAATATCAATGTGCTGTAAAAAGGGTTTAGATTAGGTAGATATGCAGTGTTTTACTTACCAACAGGACCCCTGGAAACAAAAAAAAAATATCTTTGTTCTGAAGTTTACACTTTACAGCCCAACAGAACTGGCAAGAATAATTTTTAAGCTTGAAATGCAAGGTCTCTTGAAGAGCAACCCCTAGTAAAATCCTAGGACAGCGTTAAAGGTTTATGTATTAAAGGTAAGTGCACCAATGCACCTAAAAAATGAAACTACTATGTAAAGAGCAATTGTTAAAGATTTTTTTTTTTTACAGTTTATTACTAATGTTCCTTTTTCAGCACTATGTTTTTTCCATGGTTGCAGAGAATAAAACAAATTGTTTGTGTAGCCCTGCTTATCAAGTAAAACTGGTGTTGTGATTCAGATTTCAGTCCATGTCAAATTCGACCACAATCACAATTGAAGCATGGAACCACTGTATATTATAGCTGTCTCTGCTCGTAGGCCACAAATTTAAAAGCTTTCTCCAAGGACAGCAGAAGAAACCCCAAGAAATTCTTTAGACATGTCCATGCCAAAGAAACAAAGTCAGAACATGTAGGACCCTAAAATAACAGTAATGAGGAGCGGGTCACTGGGGATCAAGAGCAGACCAGCTAAATAGGTTCTTCAGCTCTGTATATACAAAAGAGGAGAAAGTAACTGATGTAGGCAGTGTCAGTGTTAATGGGGACGGTGTCAGTGCGAATATAGGCAGTGCCAGTACTGATGGGGCAGTGTCAGAGCGGATAGGGGTGGTGTCAGTGTGGAGGTAGACAGTGTTGAAATGGTCCAAAACAAGTTAAACAAACTGAATGTGAACAAGGCTCCAGGCCCAGTTGGCTAACCACCCAAGGATTCTTAAAGAGCTCAGTTTGGTTATCTCTGTGCCCCTGTACATGATATTTAGAGATTCTCTGGTGACTGGTATAGTGCTAGGAGACTGGCACAAGACAAATGTGGTTCCCATCCTCAAAAAGGTTTCTAGGTCTATCCCAGGTAATTATAGACCAACAAGTTTAACATCTATTGTGGGAAAACTGTTTGAGGGGCTCATAAGGGACTTTCTACAGGATTATGTATCTGAATATAACATGATATATGATTGGACGCATGGTTTTACTAAGGACAGGAGTGTGTCAGACCAACCTGATCTGTTTCTATGAAGAGGTGAGTAAAAGTCTGGATAGCGGGGCGGCTGTGGATATAGGATTTCTAGACTTTGCAAAGGCATTTGACAATGTCCCTCAGTCTATTGGGTAAATTAAAGTCTATTGGGTTAGAAACAATAGTCTGTAACTGGATTATAAACTGACTATCGAATTGTACACAGAGAGTGGTGATAAATAGTGTTGAGCGATTTTTATCGACAAAGTTGAAATCGGTAAGGTTTTTATGGCGATCGAAATTTTCAGATCATGCGATAATTAAGGTTAAAATCTGTGCATCATCTATTAAGATCGCGCCATTTTCGGTGCTTCCTGTAATTTTGGCGGCCAGCAAATCAGATTACAGAATAGAGCGGGGTGAGTTGTTTTGTGGGACGTCATATTGGGATGTGTTTTGGTTTTTGCGATTGGCGGGAAAAATCACATGACCCTCGTATTAATAGAAAAAAGGGCGTTTCTGTTCGGGCCTTATTGTCTCCCCACGTCTAAATAGGAATAGGCCCTTTTTGGCGCTCTGCCTGTGGCCAAAAACTCACCCAAAATTTTTAGTCTTTTTTGCACAGAGAAACCTCTATTTTAAACTGGGGGTTTCCTTCCAATTTTTTTTTAGATTAGAGTTTTGAGATTTTATTTTGTTGTTAGAGAATTTTAAAAAAGCAGCACCCAAACCCTTGTAAAGTCAGGGGGGGGAATTTCTATAAAAAACACTGGTTAAAGTTCCCCAAGATTTAGTGAAAGACATTGCACTGCAATATCTTTTTTAAATTAAACATTTTGGGGCTATTGAAAAAATTTCCTGGATATTGGGCAGCCTAAACCCCTTAAATTTTGGGATACAAAAATCATTTCTAGAAAACTGCAGGTCTCTTTGTTGGGTGCAAAACTCCACTTTTATTATCATATACTTTTTTCAGATAGGTGTTCATTTTAAATTTTTTAACCCTTTCCCAACCTGGGGTTGATATATCCCTTGCATTTAAAATTCAACCCAAAGCAATCTTGTAGTCAGCACAGGTTGTTTTTTGGGCCAAAAATACCGGTGTATCTTTACAAAAACAAAACAGATTGTTTTTTTTTAAACTTTTGCGCCCCCAAAAGCTTTGTTTCATTGACGCAAATCCACGAAAATTTTTAAAAACACAGAAATTTTCAAATTAGTCACCACAGGTGAATTAAAAGGGTTTGGCAAAAAATACGGTGTTTATACAAAAACCTTTAACAGATCCCGTGTTTTTTGACTTTTCCCCCACCCAGCTTTTTTTTTTTGGGACCCCCAGCATCCACGAAAAATTTTTAAAACAAAATTCCCTTTATCACCACATAAATTTGAAAGGTGAAAAAAAATACCGTTTTATTATCCCGAAAACAAAAACAGTTTCTTTGTTTTTTGACTTTTGCGCCCCCAAAGCTTTGTTCTTTTAATGCAACCCCAGGGTAAACCCTTTAAAAAAGAAATTTAAAAATATAAACCACAGGGAATTGAAAGGGGGCCAAAAAAATACCGTGTTTTTATACAAAAAATAACAATAGTTTTTTTTTGGGATTTTTGGGCCGCACCCACCTTTGTTCATTGCCCCAGCCCCCCCGAAAAATTTTAAAAACCCAGAAATTCTATAGCCCCAAGGTAAATTTGAAAGGTGCAAAAAAAACCGTGATTATACGAAAACATAACAGATACGTTTTTTTTCCCTTTTTGCGCACCCAGCTTTGTTCATTGACGCACACCCAACGTAAATTTTTAAAAACACAATATTATATTTCCCCAAAAGGGTAAAATTTTAAAAAGGGGGCAAAAAATCCCTTTAAATTAAAACGAAAATAAAACAGATAGGGTTTTTTTTTGCCCTTTTGCGCCCCAGCTTTGTTCATTGCCCCGCAGCTTCCACGTAATCTTTAAAACAGAAATTTTCTAAAAGTCACCACAGGTAAAATTGAAAGGTTGAAAAAAATACCGTATATTAACAAAACCCATATCAGAAAACGGTTTTTTGATTTTTTTCCCGCCCCCCAGCTTTTTTTAAATTGACGCGGGCCCCCACTAAATCTTAAAAAACCCAAGAATTTCTAAAAGTCACCACGGGTAATTAAAAAGGTTAAAAAAAAATTTTACATTTGTATTATACAAAATCCCAAAAATTTTTTTTGATTAGGGGGGATTTGAGAATAGCTGTGTTTTTGCCGTTTTTTAAATAAGAGACTTTCCAAAACTTTCCATACCTTCCAAATTTTTTTATATTTCTGAACTTTGGGGGCAAAATTTCCCAGGTGGTAAGGGGGCCCAAAGAGGGGTTTACCCACATGGAGGAAGGGGCCCCCGGGAGAAGGGCCCCTTTTCCCATCTGGGGACAAACCCCATGCCCACGATCGCATTGCAGGACCGTCGGGCCTGTCATCGCTGGGTAAAGGGCCCTGTGAATCTAAGTAACGAAAAATCGCCCGAAATCGCCCTTTTCAGTGGTTAATGCAACCCATCTAGCAGCCCTTTACATCCTGCCCTTTCCAGTAACGGCCACAAAAATTTTGTCTCAGCATCATCAGCATCCGTCCAACTGAAGCAGCCCAAAGGGTCAACCCCGTGTATCCACCCCCTTTTGGATAACCCCATTGCTGAAAAACCCTTTTTTGATGAAAAAATTTGGGGGTTGGGGGTTCAGAAGGCATGTTAAAAATCAAGGGGATGATTTAGCCTGCTCTGACCCCCCCAGTTACTGATGCCATCAGAGGGGTGAAGGAAGCCGGTCAATAGGAAAAAAACCCCCCGGGGGGAAGGTCGGCATCCCCTTTTGGGGCAGTCCCCCTTTGGTTTTAAACCCGCGGGGTTTCTGGATGCAGAAACCCCGGGACGCCCAAAGTCCCCTTGTTGATAAAGGGGATGATGACGACATTGCGGATCCATCCTGGTCTTTTCCGCAGAATTTTTTTTGCGAGCGCTTCATCAGTGGACGAGGAGGAAGACGAAGGGGTTTGTGTCAAAAACCGGTCCCCGCCACAAAAAGGGGGGAGGGCGGTCCCCAGAAGCCCTTGTTTATGATTCCCCCAGCCAGGGTCAGGAAAAACCCCGCCCCTTGGGTTTAAATCCCCGGGTCAAAAAGGTCCAGGCCCTTTCTCAAGCCTGGGCCTTCTTTGAGCAAGCCTCTGATTCCCCCAGCGTTTGTCATATGCCCCCCTTTTTTTTTTCCGAAAACGCATAAGTAAGGCAAAAACCCTTTAAAGGGTGGTTAACCACCACCAACATGTTTTATTCACATGCGGGCCGAATGCTGAGTTGAAATGGGGGGAAACATTTTCCCCCAAAAAAGGCCAAAACCCAAAGCCGGGCCCCCCAAACCCCACTGTCACACCCTCGGGTTTTCCGCCCCCCCCTTCCTCCGCCACCCCCCAAGCTTCCCTTTCAGTGCAAATGTTTTCTCAGAGCCCAAAACAGGGATCACCCCTCCGCTTTCGCCCCCCACCTTCCCTTCCCAAAGTACCACCACCCAAACCAGAGACCCACCCAAACCCCCTTTCCTTCCGCCATTTTGACGATCTGCACCCCGGGTTACAGCGGCCAGCCCTAGCAGCCACCCCTTCTGTTTTTCCCCGGGGTTTTGGGGAGCAGAAAAAACCCTTTTTAAACCCCAAAAACCACCCCCAAACCCAAAAGCCCTGAATGTCGGCTTTTGCCGGGCTTTGGGCCCTTGGGAAATTTTGCCTTCCGTTGGGGGAACACAGATGGGTTCCGCCCGCCCGGGGCCCTTTTTCGCCGGGCCCCCCAATTTCCCCCAGTTTTCCCGAGCGGGCCCTTTCTTTGAAAAGAAAAGCCTTCCCCCCCGGGCCACCCACGTGTCATTTTAAAATTTTTCAAGCGCGTTGTCGCATCTGTTCCGGAAAAGCCCCCCAATCAACCAAACCGACACATGGACTGTAACACGGCCAAACCGCTAAAATCCTGGACAGCTCAAAGGGTGAGCGGGGTGGATGTTCGGGGGGGGGGGGTTTGGGCTCTCTCAGGCCCCCCCCGCACCCCGTTTCAAAACCCCGGGGGATGGTGCAGGGCCCCTTTCCCCCCAAGGCCCCCTGGTGGCATCACTTTGCCCAGGGGACACCGGGGCCCGGGGGTTGAAATTTTTCGCCTTGGGACCGTCCCCCAAACAGGTCAGGAGTGTGGCCCGGCTCCCCGGCCAAACGAAAACCCGAGCGCCTGGGGGGTTTGGCCCAAAACCCTTGTCCCAGGAAAGGTGGTGTCAATAAGGGGCGAAAATCTGCCCCCCCGCCCTTAAGATCGGTAGATTTGGAGAACACCCCCTTTGCCTGGCACAGGGAAAGGAAACCCTTCTCTTTCCAAAAATTTCTAAAGAGCAACCCGGGTCGGGACTGCCTGTTTGAAGAAGGTTTCGAGGTTTGATTCGAAAAATTTCCCCCGTTCCCCCCCTTGCTTCGCCCCCGCCGGGCCCTGCGTTTGGCCAGGGGTCAGCCGGCCTCCCCGTAAAACCTTTCTCTTTGTTAAAGAGGCAACACGCTGGAATTCCCCCCTCCACATGCTCCATCGATTGTGGGAGCAGCCCCCAATGCCAAAAAACGAAAGTACGAAGTGAAAACATGGCCTAAACAACAGCGGTGGGGCCCCTCGGGGGTTGAGCCCCAAAGAGTGGGGGCAGGGGGAAAGAGCTTTTGCACCATCCTTGCCATTTTTTGGAAGAAGCCACCAAAATGGTCGTCGGGGAAAACCCCTTGCCCAGCAGGGACCCATTTGGTAATCTTATTTTCTGGAACGATCGTTGGACACTCTGAAACTTTCAGGTCCCGCCAGCGACGGAGGAGGAGACGGCCCAACAGATGCAGCCCAGGGACCCTTTCTCTCCGTCAATCCCCCAAAGGCCCGACAGTTTAAAAATTTTTTTTTTGGGTTTTCCTTTGGGCAGGGGTTCGGGGTTTCCCAGAGAAGTGCAAGGGGGGGACCTCAGCTCCAGGGTGCATCATTGAGGAAATAAAGGGCTGTTTGAATTTGTGCCGGAGGGAGCGAGGAGGCGGAGGAGGAGGGGTTTTCCCTAAAACCGCCCCCCCTTTCCTTGGAAAGAGGTTGTCGTGAATTTGGGGCAGAATGAGGAAGATGAGTTTGCTACCCCCCCTTTCAACCCAAAAGGTTTGGGAACTAAAAGGGCCTCCATCTCTCACATGAAGTGTTTGGGATCCCTCCTTTTTCCTCCAACATAAACCTCGCATTAAGGCCATCAAAAAAAAACAACATTTACTGGGGGGCCCACCCTCCTGGATCCCCGGTACAAAAACAAAACTCAGCACTTTCCTTCCCCCCCCAAATTAGAGAGAAAAACCCAGGAAATAGAGACCAAATGATTGATCAACTGGAGACATTTTTTTGCGTTTTCTTCACTTTCCCTTTCAAATGTCACGGGGGAAACAACGCCCAAAGTGACAGCGGGAAGTGCCAATAGCCTTTAGCGGGAAAGGTAAAAAAACCGGCACCCAGCAGGAAAGGGGTGGCATAAGCCTAATGGGGCCCTTTTTTTAAAAATTTTTTTTAAATTTACCACCTCCCCAACGAAAGCAATGCAGGCCACGGGTTTAAACCCCCAAAGAGCCCCAGTTTAAAGATCATGGTGCAAAGGGACTATCTGCGTCAAACACCGATTTTTTTGGGTATTTTGTTCCGGACCCAATAAAACTTCTTTTGTATCAAAAATGGACAAATGCCCGAGCTGGCTCGCCACCCCATGGGAGGTGTTGTCCTCCCCAGCAGCCAGCGTCATACTAGGGGGACCTTCAACAGCCGGGGGAGTCTTTTTACAGAAAAAACGCTTTCCGGCTTTCCACAGATAATGTGGATCGTTTGACTTTCATCAAGATGAATCGGCATGGTTTTTCTATTTTTTTTTGGGGCCCCCCCAATTCCCCGGAGGTCACCGATTAGTTGTGGTTTTACTTCACTTCCTCTCCCAACAAAATGGTCCTCTTGAAAAACTTATTTTTAAAAAATGAAAATTTTCTTATTTGCAATTTTTTTTTCCCTTAAATTCCCCAAAAATTCATTTTGCGGGTTTTTGGGGCTGTGGGGGGGGGGGGGGAGACAAAAAAAACACCAAGGTTTAATGAAAAAACCCAAAAAAATTTCCATTTACTCACTTCACCCTTTAAAATTTTTCACTTTGGGGAAAAAGGTTTTGGGAAAATTTTGGGTTCAAAATTTTTTAAAACAGGGGTGAGAATTTCCATATTTAAAATTTTTTTTGCGGTCATGTTCGGTGAGATACAGCTAAATCATGGCCCTTTTGGAACAGAAATGGGGTTTTTCTAAGTGGTTTTTTTCCCCTTTCCCACAATTTTTAACGGTTGGTGAAAAAGTCTATTTAAAATTTTTTTGGGGTTTCATGTTGTGGGGAAAATACAGCAAAAAATCATGGTCCTTTGGAACAGAAATGTGGCTTTTTCAAGGGGGGGAATTTTCCCCTTCACAATTTTTAACAAGGGGCTGAAAAGTCTTTTTTAAATAATTTTTTGGGTCAGGGGGGGCTTTGAAATGCACCCAATACTACAGGCCCCTATTCAAAAAAATGGTTGTTTCTAATAGACATTTGTTCTTCAAAATTTTGGTCAAAATTTGGCTCATGGGCGGGTTTTGAATTTTTGGGGCATTTTGCTTTTACTTGCAGCTATACTACAGGTCCTATTCAAAAAAAAATTTTGTTTCAAAACAGAATTTTGTTTTTCAAAAATTGCCCAAAAGGGGGCTAAAGGGGTTTCATGCTTTAAATTTTTTTGGAGGCTTTTTTGGGGGAAAAATGCGGGTTATCCCTACAGGCCCCTATTCAAAAAAATTTTTTGTTTTTTTTCCCTTTAAACAAAACATTTTTTCCAAAAAGGAAAAAGAGGGGTTTTAAAGGGTGATGGTGCTGTAAAGAAAAAGGAATAGATGGGAACACTGTTAATGGACACATATTCCCAAAAATTGACTTTTTTTTGCAAAAATTTTTAAACCCAAGCTATCAATCCCTTTATTGAGACAAACCCCTTTTAAAATTCCTTTTAAAAAATGAAAAACAAAGACATGGGGGGAAATTCCATTCCGATTTTAAAAATGGTTTTTTAAAATTAAAGTACTAAAAAATTTCCCATGTACAAAATAGCTTTTAAAAAAAATTTCCTTAAATTGTAAAAAGGGAGGTACGGGAAAAAACTTGACCAGAGTAGGTTATTCAAGGACAGGGAGTATGGAGCAGGGACAGAAAAACCAAAGAAACAGAGACCATTTCCTCCAGAAAGGGTTTTGAGAAAAAGATAAAAAGGGAAAAAAAAAAAAAAGGGGCAGGGGGTTTGAAACCAGGAGCGTTAACCCCCCGTTTTTCCCCAAGTAAAGGGCTAAATTGGTCCACACTCATATGGGGGGCAAGGGGCTCCCCAGGGTATTGACTGTGTACTGAGGAAGGTGGAGTTCCCCACATTTCCGCTTCCGCACTTCCCTTTCGCACGATATTTTTTCGTTGCTGCGTCATCAGGGCTTTTAACCTGCTTTGTTAATAGATGACGGACGCCACCCGGGCCCGGGTCCACCAAAAACCCAACTGTAACTCCCCTGCCCCTGGGTCATGCGGGGGGCCCAGCAAAGGTATGCCCAATTTTCCTGAAACTAAAATGGGGGTTTTGAAAAAACCCCCTTTTTCCCGGGCCCACTTTTAAATCGGGGGGTTTTCATGAAAGGTTTTGGGGGGCTAAATGCTGCTTTCCCAAAGGCAGGGATTTTTCAATGCCCCCAGTTCAAATTTAAGATGATGGTTCAAATCAACTGCCTTTTTGGCACTTTTTAATTTGGGGGTGTTTCATTTAAAAGGGGCTTTTTTGTGGTACAAGACAGGGATAGTGAAAAGGTGTGTGGTTTTTTTTTTTGTGGCTTTTATAACCTAAGTGTGTTGCCCAAAAATTTTACACGTATCCATTTGGGCTGTTTTGGGAAAGTTAATTCCAGCCCCTTTTCCAGCCCTGTTGGGTGTAAAAAAAAAAAAGCTCCTATCGAAAACCCCTTTTCGATGGGGGCCCCACTATCGACTTTGCCCCCATGTCGATAGCCAACGTAATCGCTCGCAAATAAGTGATAAATGAAATCCCCTACTGGGAAAGGGTCCCCGATTATAAGTTGTGTACTCCAGGGCTCGTTACTGGGTCCTCTTTTATTCAATTTATTTATTAGTGATATAGGGGAGGGTATAAATAGCACAGTTTCTATTTTTGCAGGTGATATTAAGCTATGTAGTGTAGCGCAATCTATGGAAGATGTTCTTATTACAAGCAGACCTGGATACACTGAGCATTTGAGCATCCACTTGGCAAATGAGGTTCAATGTCGATAAATGTAAAGTTCTGTATCGGGTACTAATAAAATTTTCCCGGCCCAAACATATGTCCCAGGGGGGAAAAAAAAAAAATGGGAGAAAACCCCAGGTTTTGAGAAGGGTCTGGGCATTTTGTAGATTATAGATTACAAAAAAAAGGAAAGCAGTGGGCAAAAACACTGCCCCCTAAAGCCCCAAAAGGATTATTGGCGTTTTATTAAAAGAGGGCATGGAACCCCGCAGGACCAAGGTGTAATATTAACCACTGTGGGAATTTCCCTTTGGGGGCCGGGGGCCCCAAAATTGGAATATGTGGTTTTTGGGTTTTTTGGGTCCAGTTTAAAAGAAAAAGGATGTAATGGGGCCCAAAAGAGAGTGCAAAGATGACCAAACCCCAAAATTTGTAAGGGCAATGAAGCATCTTACTTTTTAGAAGAGGTTAAAAAATTTAACTTATTTTGTCTTGAAAAAGATTTAAAAATGGGGGGACATGATTAAATTTTTTATAATTTTAAAAATGTCCCCCTTTTATAAAGTAAGGGGAAAAAGCTTTTCCTTTTTCAAAACCCCCCTTAAAAAAAACAAGGGGAAAATTCCCCTTGTCTGGGGGAAAAAAGGAAAAAAGACCTTCAGGGGGGAGAAAAGGGCCCTTTTTCATTATGAAAAACTGGTTTAAAACTTTGGGAAAAGCCGCCCCCGGAAACGGGCACAGCGGGGGGCAGTTTTTAAGAGTTTCCCAAAAAAGGGTTCGATAAACTACCCGAAACAAAAAAATATTAAACCTATGCAGCCAAAAAAATTCTAAAAATCCATTCTTATTTGGGAATTTTTTGGAAACAGAAATTAATTTCTCATTTAGGGCAGATTAAAAATGTCCTTCCCCTTCCCTTTTTAAATACATTTTTTTCCCCACCCCCGGTTTTAACTTGAAAAGACATAAGTATTTTTTCAACTGTACTATGTAGCTTTGTATAGACCTGCTGAGTAAAGTTAATATGTCACTTATTCTGCATGATGAGCGATGTTAAAAAAAAAAAAAAAAAAAAAAAAAAAAACCCAACCCGGAATGCTGTATTTTGTTTGTCCCGCCTTCCAAAATCATTGGTAAAAAGCAATCAAGTGTCATATGAACCCCACAATAATACCAATTTAAAATGTCAAACCCAACCTTCAAAAAACACAAAGCAAATTTAAAAAACTCCCCAAAAAACAGTAAAAAAAAAAAACATTATGGGGTGTGAAATTTTTACAATAAATGCAATTTTTTTTTTTAAAAAATGCATATATAAAATTTTGTTTTAAAATACTCACTAAACCCACGGGTTTATTCCCTTTAAACCCCCCAAGACCCCGCCTGTTTTGGGCCCTTTCCCGACCCAGCCCTATTTTTTTAAATTTTGACATGTGGGCCCTTTTTTGTGAGAATAACTTTTTGACCCCTTTTTCCTATCCATGTGATTTTAAAAGATTGGTTTTTCCCCCCTGACACATTGTGCTTTAATTAAAGGGAAGAAATTTTTTTATCCATACAATCCTTTTTTGTTTTGAAAAATAAACAAAATTTCATGAAAAAATTTGGGGAAAAATTTTTCGATTTTGAAAGTTGCAAAATTTTCTGGTGCAAGACAGAAAATTATTCACCCAAAAAAATAGTTTATAACATTCATTACCCTATGTCCACATAGGTTGGGCATCATTGTTTAAATATTTTTTTTTTTTTTTACGACATTAAAAGGGGGGCTTTGAAATTTAGTAGTAATTTTTCCAATTTCAGAAAAAATTTTTTAAAAAAACATTTTTTTTAGGGGACCACTCCAGTTTTGAAAGTGGCTTTGGGGGGGCCCCGCCAAAGTTAATTACCTCCAAAAAATAATGCCATTAAGAAACTAGGAAACCCCTTTAAAGAAATTTTCAACACTATTTAGGAATTTTATAACCCTTTAGGGTATTTCCCCAGAAATTAAAGCAAAAATGGAGGGGGGAAATTTCAAAATTTCACTTTTTTTTCAAAATTTTCAAATTTATCCAAAATTCACTGGAATACGGTAAAAGTGATAGGTAAATGCAAAAATTAATATCAATTCCCCAGGTCCTCCGGTTTTTTTTTGAGATTTTCCCATATGGGGGGCCCCCAGTGCATTATTTGGCCCCAACCATAAAATCCCCAAAAAGGAAAGGGGCACCCCACTATACTCTGGGGTCTCATTTTAATACGATTTTTTTTTAGGGGCCATTTCAGGTTTGGGCAACCCAAAGGTGCTAAAAAAAATTCCAAAACCCCCCAAATTTGACCACAAAATTTTTGGGAAACCCAAACCCCTTAAGGGGAAAATATTCCCAAGGGGGGCATTGAGTATATAGACCCCAAAAGGGGATTTACAAAATTTTTTTTTTGCATAAGGCTTTTTGAAAAAAATAAGAAAAAATTTTTTTTTCCCCAAAAAATCCCGCAATTTTTAGGCCCTTAAAAAGTTTTCACAAAATTTCAAGGAATCCCGGAAAAAAAAAAACCCAAAACTTTTTTTAAGCAATTTTTTCCAAGTTTGGCAATACCCCCACATGTGGGTGTAAACTGCTGTTTTGGGGGCCAAGGCAGGGCGGGATAAAGGAGGGGGCGCTATTTTTTGGGTTTTGGAACGCAGAAATTTTTGGGGGGGCCAAGTCGCAATTGAAAAAACCCCCAAAGTAGCAGAACAGGCGAAAAATTCCCGAAGTTTGCACCATTTTTTGGAATTAAAAACCCATAAAGGGGTCCATCTAGGGGTTTTAAAAGTGCATTTTGGATGCAAAAGGGGTTCCATAGTTTTTTTTTTTGCATTGGGAAAAGAAAAAGGGGGGAAAACGCAGTTTCGTCATTGTTTTTTGAGTTTCAATTTTTACGCATTCGCCTTGGGAGTGTAAATGATGTGATAACTTTAAATATGGGGGCGGTTTCCCAAATTTCAAAGATATTAAACTTATATAGGGTTTTTTCTGTTTTATTTTTTTTAAAACAGTAGAAATACGTCTATTAAAAAAATTTCTTTTTAGTTTCCAAATTTTGGAAAAACCAAAAAACTTTTTTATTTTTGCTGTGTGCCCGAGCTGTGTATGGGCTTTTTTTTTGCGGGATGAGTTTAAGTTTTTTTTGGTACCATTATGTGGTGATATGATGCAAATTTCACTTTTTATTAAGGTTTTTGTGAGATGTTTTTAAAAAATACAGCAAAACTTGGTAGGGTTTTTTTTTATTTTTTTTTTTTATAGCGGGCACTGTACGGGGATATTTTTGACATGGTAGCTTTATCACCGGGGGAATAAAGATTTAAAATGATACCCAATTTGTATATTTTTTTATGGTTTTTTCTGCTTATAAAATAAAAACAAATTTTATTTTTAAAAAGGAAAAAAATGTTTTTTGCATCAAACCCTAGTTTTTAGAGCCAAAACTTTTTTTAAAATTTTTTTGTGCTTGGACTGTGTTTGGGGGGGCTTGTTTTTTGCGAGAGGTTGACGTTTTTTTTTTTTATCATTTTTTTGGGGACAAGGCTTTTTGATTGCTTTTAAAAACCCTTTTTTTGGAGGCCCCGGGTTTAAAAAAAATACTGCAATCCTAGTAGTGTTTATTATTTTTATTTTTTAAAAAGGGTCACCGTTTCAGTATCCCCTGATAAGTTAGCTTTACTCTTTTGGGGCGCTTTAAAAGTTATGGCGATACCCTATTTTTATAGTTTTTTTTATGTTTGAAGCACTTTTAAAAAAAAAAAAAAAGTGTTTTTAGTGTGTAAAACAATAAATTTTTTGCATCGCTATCTTTTGAGAGCTATACTTTTTTTTTTTTTCCGTAACAGAGCTGTATAAAAAATTTTTTTTTTGGGGAGGGTTTTACGTTTTTATTGGAACAAAATTTTTGGGGCTTATAGGATTTTTTATCGCTTTTTAAATTTAAATTTTTTGTGCAAAGGGGTAACAATAATCTTTTAATTTTTGTGGGTTTTTTTTTGTTTTTTTTTGTTTTTTTACCCCGTTTTACCGTACGGGTTAATTTTAAAATGAAAAGATTTATGGGGGAGGTCGTTACGCCCGCGGCGAAAACCAAATATGGGGTAATTTTTTTATTTTTTGGGTCTTTTTTGGGGCGTTGGCGTTTGTAAAGGGGAAAAAAAGGGGGGGTGTACGTATTTTTTTTTTATTTTTCGGTTTGTGTTTTAAATTGTTTTTCACTTTTTTTTACTTTTTTTTTCCCTTTTTCACTTTTTTTTTTACTTTTCCCCCTAGGGGATTTTTAATGAGAGATCTTTTGATCTCTCATTCAAAAAAGGAATCATGCATTCCCTTTTTGCTATACTGGGTTTTCCCCCGACAACTGTCAGTAAAGATGCCGGGGCGTGCCCAAAGGGGACGGCCCCGGGGGTCCCCTGACCCTCACAAACAAACCCCCGGGAAAGGGATTCTCTGCCTTCGTGGGGTCTGTAAGGGGGCAGGGCCGCCCCGGATTTGCCCCCATCCGTTCGGTTTCCGCCGACAGAGACGCAGGAGGGGCGTTTTTCCTCCTGCGTCTTCTTAGTTTTTTGGGACCCCCCCCGTCGCGATTTTTAAGGGGTTAAAACCCGGCCCCCCCCCGGAGCGATCCGGGGTCGGGGCCGACGCTTCGGGTTTTTACATTAATATACAGCTGAACCCCCCGCCGATCGCGCGAAAAATCTGCTTTAGAGTTTTTGCGCGATCCCAGGGACGTAACCATACGTCCAGGGTTTGGTTTAAACCCCAAAACGACCTGGAAAGTATGGATAGCCCAAAAGGGCGTTTAAGGGGTTTTTGGGGTGTTTGTGTCCCCAAAAAAAAAAGGGCTTCTTAGGGGGGCTTTTAAAGGGTTTGCACCTTACGGTGTTCACCAAAACCTGCAAGGAAAACCCAAAAAAAATCCTAATTTAAAAAAAGAAACCCAAAAAACCAAATAGGTGCTAACCCCCTTTTTTAAAGGGATGAGGGTTAGTCAAAAGGTGCCAAATAGAGGGGGGGAAAATATAGGGGTTTTTCTTCAAAAAATGGGTATTTTCCCTGGGGAAAAAATTTCCCAAAGAATAAAAGGAAAAAAAAATGTAAATTCTGCAAAAAAAAAAATGAAAATTTTTGGGGTTTTAAAAAATCCCCCCTTTACTTTAATTTCCCGGGAAAAACCTTGAGGAAAAAAACAAACTTCATTTTCATTTTGGTTTTTAATACTTTAAAAAGGGGTTTCAGTTTTTTAGATGGGAAAATCATTTAAGGGGGTTTTTTTAAAATTAAAAGGGCCCCTTTTAAAGCCCCCTGCAGGGCTGGGCTTTGGGCCCTAAAAAAAATTTTTGGGTTGCAAGGGCCCCGTTTGTCGGGGGAAAAAAAAAAAAAAGGAAAACTTAAAAATGTTTTCAAAAAAAAATGAGATTTTGGGAGATGTTCCCGTTATTTTAAAATATTTTTTTTGTGGCATAAATTTTTCTTAACCCTGGGAGAAATTTTGAAGTTCGGGAAAATTTACACATCTTTTTTTGGTTTTTTCCCGGATTTTTTTAATATTTTTCATAAATGAACAAAAACTGTTTAGACCCCAAAATTTCCCTCACTAAATTTAAAAAAACTAAAGGATGAAAATGTATTTAACGGGGCTGGCCAGAAGTCTTGGGGCCCTCTTTTTAACCCGACATCTAGCGCAGGGCCCCCATTCCCCCAAAAAGTTTTAACCCTTCCCCGGTAACGCCAGTATCAGGCCCCCCCCTTTTGGGGAAAGCCCGCAGCCCCTTTGGTTTAAAGGGGCCCGAAATTTTTGGGGGGGGTGCTAGAAGGGTGGCACATAAAAACCCAACGAAAAACTATAAAAATTTTTTAGGGTTCAGTAGGCAAATATAGGTGAAATTAAAATGGGGGGGGGGGGAAAAAGGTTACCACTTTCAAAGTGGGATACCTGAGCCAAAATGTGTAATAGTGCAAAAAGCCCCCTGATTTATGACCCGTGTAGAAAACCCGGGGTTTATAAAAAAGGTGCATTCTTTACGTTTTGCTTTATAAAAATTTACTTTTTTAACACCCAAAAATTTATTTAAAATCCCAATGTGTTTAAAAAGGGAAAAAACCCTCTGAATCTATGGATAGGCCCAAAAACCCTAAAAAAAGTTTTTTCATAAAAAAAAACTGAATTCAGAATTTTTAAAAAAAAGGGTTCTGTCCCGGGGGAAAGGGCAAATCTTTCTGTGGTAATAAAGGGGTAAAAGGTGGCTCCCAAGGGAAGTAATTAATGTAATTTACCCTTTGATGATGATGATGTATTTTTTGCATCTCATTTCTCATACACAGTAATGTATGCTTATTAAACTATTAGCACTAAGTAACATAATCAAAGGGTAGAAGAAAACAAATGTTTGGGGAAAAATCCTGTCCCCGATGATAGTAGGGCCCAAAGGGTAAACCCGTTGAAAATTGTATGCAAGATAGTTGAAAACAATATATTGTAAGCAAACTGTGTTGATCAACCATATTCAATTTTAAATACATTTTTTAAAAGTCCTTAAAAATTTGGGGGGAATTAAAAAACCCCCCCTCAAGGCCCCCCTCAAGGGTGGTTTTAAGGCACCAGGAAAGGTACCCTTTTTTGCCTTACCTAAAAACAAAAACCCCCCGTGTAAAATTTTAAGATAGGTTTCCTTTTTTTCTTCTGAAAAAATTTAAACCCCGAAAAAGGGGGTTAAAGAAATCCCTTCCAAGTTTAATGCCCCCTGGGGCACCCAACCCGTTGGGGCCCCTCAAGCTGCCAGGGGGGAAAAGGGAAATGTTCATCCTTTAAGCCCCCCCCAGGGAGTGTTTTGGGACCACGACAGTTGCCCATTTTGCCCCCAACTGTAAATCAAACGTGTTTGGCAAAATAAGAAAAGGGACCTTTTACTTTTTTAAAGATCTTTTAACCAGGGTTATTTTATTCATGTCTCCCAAATTCTATATTTACATTTTGTTAGATAAAAGTCAAGTGTTGTCATTTCAATGGCAATGACTACATTCTATTTTGTGTCTTTGTTGATCCCACATGAAAATATTGATGGGATTCAATATCAAAGTGATGTTGCTTTTTATTGACTTTGTGAAGCTACTGCAAGACCTATTGTTGAACATGAATACTACAGCAGGTCTTCCTGTCCTTTGAACATTAAGACTAAGAGAAAGCGGACTGTGTGCCTCCACTACATGCAGCTTGACTCATCTTATCTATTCATTGAACAGTGGATTTTGGCAGCGACAATGCTATGAAAGAATTTTTTTGTAAATAAATCTGTTGCATTGTGTGTTCCAGGCATTTGCTAATGTTTGTTTGAGTGTTGAGGAAAAAATTGGGAAGAACAGAGTGAATTGCCAGAGTTTCAGGTGCACAATTAACAAGATAAATCTCTTCTTGAGCACAGAATTGGAAATATATGTTAATATTTACATAGGAGACTTCAAAACTCCAGTTAATTATCGATTTAAATATTTGTACAATGAGATTTTTGCTTCTCTAACAGAAAAAGATTAAAAATGGCATTTCGTTTTCTCAAAGTAAGATAGTGTTGAATTACCCTGCAGCCCCACCACAGAGGAAAAGAAGCATTACACATGTCCCATTAAAATCCATGTGCTGTTTGTGTAATGCACAAACCAAGTCCTCCAAACCAAGATACCATCTTGGTTTCCAAGCTAATAATCTTCCAGGTCTTCAATGGAGGAATGTTCTTAATTCAGAATGCCCTAATTGGGAAATTAAAATGGAGTTTCTAAATAAGATAGTAAAGTGATATTGAATATTGCATTTCAACCAATTAGCAGCTCTTGAGTCAAAATAATTTTCTATTAATGATCATAAATAAAATTTTATTCCATTTTCCTGCCATGGCAGGAAGATGATCCAGACTGGTTGTAATCTGTTGCTATAACCAGTATAAGTGAAAATCTTACTTCAAGATAAACAAAGAACACTGCTTGGTGTCTGTTCCGACTATGTCATGCTCATATTTCTTCTAAGAGACTCACATAAACCATAATACACAAGGGGCAAGGTTTAAGCAAAACTAACCCCAAAAATAGGTATTCCCTGGTGGGGGGCTACAAATCTCCCAGAACCGGGAGACAAAAAGGTTGGTAAGTATTGGTTTACTCCACATGACACATTAATTAGAACAGCAAAATGGACTAAAATAAAACAGTTAAAGGATTGTCTCACTACATTGATTCATCTTACCTCAGTCCTGTTTTCTTGGTTTCATTTTGAATTCAGAGGCGTGTTTACTGGCTTCTACGAGGCTGCAGTAGAAGCCAGGTCTGTAGCTATAGCAACCAGTGCTGGCAGCCTATCAGGAGAGAGTAAACAGGTCTGTAGCTATAGCGACCTGAGTTGCTGATGCAACCCATACAAGAAGGAATATCTCAGACTAGGTAGGACACTGTTAATGGACACATATTGCAAAGTGAATTGTTTTTGCAAGATCTTTAATATAAAAAGCAATCCTTGTAGTGAGACAACCCCTTTAACATTTTCATAGCTGACAGTGAGGGACTGAAATGGTTAATGGGTACATAAATCCTTATTACTATTACATGGTATACCATAGCTCAAGAAGGACAGCTGCACTGCCTGGTAAAACATATTCTCTTCCAGTGGAGGGTGTGAAGCCAGAGAGGTAAATAAGTTGTTCTGAGCCTTGGAATGGTTCTGCAGACCACAGACAGGCCATATTACATGGTGTGAGGAAGATTAGCACTGTTAAAGAGGGACACAAAAAAATGGCTAACAACATAATGGAAGGTGGTGGTAGGGGGAATCAGACAGGACTGCACTATTACTATGATCAGGCCACAATGTTATACGAGTATGAACTTTGATGATTTGTATGCTTCTTTGTGTAAATCAGATGCCTCCCTATTGTCCATCTCTATCATAACCAGCTTTTCTACTGCCAGAACTGCTGGCAGAATAGACATTTAGACATCTCTGAATAGATATTTGAATCTTCCATTTATGAGGATAAAGAAATACCTTGCTTCCCACCTAATAGATACTTTTATACAGATCTTTCATTTTACGATTCATTCAATCATTACTGCTAAATCAATTCTTGGTTTAACTGAGTAATGGAGCAAAAAACTAATGTAAATACTTTTTGGGAGTTAAACATTACTTTTTACAGCATCTTTAGTGCTTATCAATATTTATGGAGTTGCCATTAAACTAGAGCTTGCAGATGTATTTTATATATTGTTGGTAAAAACAGTTCCTGAGAGAAGTTGCCTAGTACTCATTTTCATACATTATAATAGTCAAGCTTTTACAACAGATGTGTCAACATGTTAACAGGCACTTTGAATGCGGCCCATAAAATATCATTTAAACACTAAGGGCGACATGTCCCAATACACAAGCACCATTTTTTTGGACTATCTTGCGGAAAAAATACTTTTGATGCTATATTCTCTATGTAAATGAACTGTCGTACACCAAAACTAGGTGCATTATACGCTGGGCACAACACATTGTAATGCACCTAAAAAGACACATTACATATCGTAGCAATGATACGCTGTGCGTCTCTATAATGCAAAGTGCCTATTGAGGTGCATTACATACACTAGTAATGATACATTATGCGCCTCCATTATGCAATACGCCTCGATAGGCGTATTACATACACTATCAATGATACGCTATGCGCTGCAATTTGCACAATGCACCATTTTAGGGGCAATGTGCCTTTTTAGGTGTATTAAGTTTACTATGCAAAGTATACCAGATGCCAGATTTTTGAGAGGATCGTATTTTCAGGCGCACTTTACAGTGATTAAATGCCCCTAAAAACTGCCGCGGCGGCACTAATTTTCAGACATGTCGTCCTACGTGCTTAGACTGCAGTCAGTGAGGTCAAAGTTTTCATTTTTTAAGAATATATTTACTTTACCGATTACATTGGACTACAGAATACATTCAAAACACTCCTGTCTGAGCAAAAGCAGTCTCTTATACATGAATAGAATGCCATATCTACAGTCTAAACTGAAACACTAGGAACATGAAAGTATTATAGAAATGCTGCTGCATAAACGAGATAATCAGGAGGCCATCATTATTGCCTTTTGTCACACATCATCATTTACCCACGGTGTAAACCAAGAAAACTAAAAGTACTGAATTTTTTTTAGTATGTAATGATATGACTTCAGAAAGGGAGGGGTACAAAATTCAGGACCAATATCAGTAGAATGAAGAGGCTGTGGCAATTACTGCAATTTCATGGCTCCTTCACCATAGCAATGGCTAGGCCATAGGACTTGTAGCATTGGCTGGGCCATATGACCTTAGAGGGATTGTTCATAAAAAAAATAAAAATAAAACTACATTGTGGCAGGGTGGTCCAAAAGTGAAAAAACCCTCCTGATATTTAACCAGTTGTCCTCTGCCGCTACTGCGGAACTCCCAGCAATACGTTCTCTTAACTTCTAAAGTCTTATCCCGACATGCTGGAGATAGTCCTGTTCCATTCACCTACAATGTAGCATGAGCCTGTCATGTGTGTTGGGGCAAGAACCCGACAGTCAAGAGGAGCAGAATGCTAGTTAAGCTAGTTAAGTGTCAGTTTTTTTTTTCCTTTTTGGACCTCCTCTTGTCCCAATGAAGTATACATTTTTTTTAGATGGACAACTCCTTTAAGTTAATGGGACAACTTATCACGTGTCATAACCACATAGATAAGAGGTGCACAGTGTAATGTACAACTGACAGATGGGGAGCACTGGGGATTAGATCTCCAAAAGTCATACAATGTTCTAACCTACAAAACCCCTCAGTCTACTGTATTTGTCTTGGGTTTCAAGAGTACAGGTCCACCAGGATATGATTCCCTTTTATGGAGTGTCTCTTCATACTAATAAGGTCTTTGAACAAGGAATGCTCCAATAAAACAATCACCGTAATTTAGTCGGAACATCCACTATAAAACTTGTGAGCCAACAGAGTTAATAAGCCCATTAGTAGTTAACTGGGCAGTGACATTAAGATGGCCCTTAGACAGGCGATGTTTAGACAGGGCTTTTTTATTTGGCACCATCTTCCAAATGTATCTTTTTGGTACATGGATGCACACACTCACCCTTAGCTCTAGTCAAAGTGGCTGTACAGTGAGCGTTTTTGGTTTCATTTTAGGTTTACCCTTAATGGACATTTTCTTATTTAAAATAGTCAGTCTAAGTATTACGGCATGTCCCCACGGCATGGGTTTTCGGCCGGTTTTTCAGCCGGTTTGTGGTTTTTCAGACCACCTGAAAAACCGTTCGAAAATGAGCACAATTGTACTCTATGGAAAACCCGTGCAGCAGTGCCCACTGCACAGGTTTTCCGCCCGGCGGTTTTGCTGCTGGCGGTTCGGCGGCAAAACATTGAGCAAGCACCATCTTCCGTCCGGTTTTCGGACGGAATATGTGCTTCTCAATGGGAGGGGGGAGGGCTATTCTCCGTTCATCGCGGAGAAAAGCCGCCCCCCCCCCCGCGGCCATTGGGACGACCGCAAAACAGGACAAATAGCGGCCGGCAAACCGGCCGGTATTTGTCCTATGCCGTGGGAACGCAGCCTTATAGTCTAGTGGTGTAGCAAAATACACATTACTATATAACATAATGAATAGTCAGACTTTTAAGGAATTAAGAAGCCTACATTCGAAGTTACTAATGGCAGTACATATAGTAGTTACATGAGTCCTCTGCTAGCCACAGTACATAATCATCTCCAAGTCACTGAAGGTCTGAAAGCTCTGTAGATAACTTAATACTGCAATAGCCTACGGAATTCACATGAAGGTAAGTGACTAAGAGGACCAGGCTCCATGTAGATTAGTTTTCCTGTGCCGATTAGCAGTGTATGGTGCAATTCTAATAAAAGTATAAAAAGCGCATAAAGCTACTGAGAGCTGCTGAGGTGGTTCCCAAATGCCCAATATTTATAATGGCAAAACATAGAGAAATACATTCAATTGTAATTAACTTACAATGTACTGACTACAGCAAATTTAATCAGTAGGAAGTCATTAATAGAAAGGCATTGAGAGTTCTTTAGTTAGAAAGAATTTCTATTAACAATACAGCAAAAAATACACCACCTGCAAAGGTGGAAGACAAAGAAACACCATATCTCGCCATCATAGCTCACATTTCTAGTGAAAGGGAGCGATAATACTTCAAAGTTTAATAGCAGTTAAATGAATCTTGCAGGACTCCAGGAATTTTATAGCATCTTGATCTGGCACCCATTTATGTCTACAGAGCCTTTGCAGTTATATATCTATCATACAAGACACAGATTCTGTTTCTTATTCATATAGAACCTGACAAAAAAAGAAAGAAAGTTGTATATGTGCTCCATCTTGGATCTTGCATCTGTCATAAAATGAGGTGATAAACACTACTTTTAATTCAAGGGGCTAAAGTGGGGTGTGAAGGTTGAAAAAAACACATTGCTCCTTGAAATCTCTCAGATGCTTTTTAACAGCTGGCAACTCTGATTTGAAGTGACAGTCATCTCTAAAATGCTCTTTAAAAAGTGATTCAGTGGGCTCTGATAAACCCTCAGAACAGTGCCTCAAACAGGAATTTGGAGGCTTTCAAAAGGTGTTTGCTGTATGCCAATTACAGTAGCTCCTGGAGTAATGGCCAAGAGGAATCATCCGGTCTTTATGTACTGAAAGGAGTCACCACCACAAGTATGTTTTTCAATGGCATCTGGAGCACTCACTTGGGGACAATGCTCAGCGAGTGCAGTGGAAGCAAGTGAATTATTACCGAGACCTGTCTGCTGACAGATTCCTTTTAAATGTTTTGGGATAAATGCTACATTTTACTTTGTCACATAATGTACTCATGTAAATAGATTAAAGATGACAAACTTATAAAATAGAAAAGAAAATGAAAAGACACAATACACTCTCTGGGGTTAATGAAATATTAACAGGACCAGGAAGAATGGATGGTGGTACAGAGTGTAATAATTGGGCTGTAAGCTCTTGGTACTGATGCATTATTCATCAATGAATCACAAGGATGAAGGTATGGAGAATGCAAGGCAATTTCCCTAGAATGATATCATAAACGCCACTTTATACCACCATGATCCCTGAGAAACACTCAACCTGACATGTGCAACAAATTGGTCAATTATCCAACAATAACATAAGAAAATCCCTTGTACAATGGAAAATGGTTCCAATCCTGTTTCTGAAGGAGTAACAGATTGAATTTAAAAAAAAAAAAAGGGAGCCCCAAAATATAAAAACATAGTTAAGGCGGGTCCAGATACTTCAGCATGCCAGCAAAAACAAGGCTGCATGTAGAGGCCAATGGCCAATTAATTTTGCCACATCAGCAAAATTGTGCTTTCATTGGCCACCATATGCAGGTGTACTTTTGTCTACATGCGGCAGAAGCAAAGCATCCTTATCCTTAAAGATTGTCCCACTCCAACAATCGCCTTTATAATGAAAACCTACTGGTAAGCACCTATTTGGTCTGGTAGCTGAGAGTTTCAATTGTTAATGGAGGCTGAATGAGCTATACTTTTTCCAATAAAAGACACAGACAAGGATTGCTTTTAGCGGCAGCTAGATCCTTACGGAATAATGGCCATATGCCCCTTTCCAACCACCATAGTAATGTTACACTTGAGCCTGCTTAACAGAAATGCCTTTGTGCAGCATTATTCTCATGCATTTCATTTTATTCTAGTTGTTTCTGTTTTTGCTGTCATTATATTTTAGGGCAGTCATCTCCAACCTGTTGCTTTCCAGTTGTTATAAAATATGATCCTGGGAGACAGGACCAATGTGGCCGGTCTGAAAAAGGCTGGAAAAAAAGTTCCTTTACCTGAGCTCCTGAGCTTGACACAGAGTGGTTTCCAGTTTGTGGAGACACACCAAAGCACAGAGCTTCCTGTTTCCAAACAGCTAATATAGAACTGCAGAAAATTTAATGCATGTATATTACAAAACTGATAATAATGTATAATCATAACAATCTACACAGGAAATTGGAAATCCAGAATGATTTTCAACCTCAGTATACAGTACATAGTGTTTGCTATTCAAATGTTAAAAGTTTTAGGAGGCAGGACCAATGGGGCGGGTCTTCAATGGCTGAAAAAAGTTCCTCTTTGTCAAGCTCAGTAGATAAGCTGATCAAAAGAGCCTTTGCAAGCAATAAAAAACAAACCAAAAAAAACTTGACAGATTACAAGTAGGTACTTTTAATTATTTAAAGGGGTTGTCCACTGAGGAAAAACCCTTTTTAAATACTCTCCTAAAGTTTGGCAATTCTGTAAGATTTATGCATTAAATTTTCTGTGGAAGCTGAGTAGTTCGGTGTACTTCCTCAAACTGGAAACCACTCTTACAGAATGGTTTCCAGTTTGCGGAGACACACGAAACTACTAAGCTTACTGTTTTTAAACAGCTGATATAGAACTGCAGAAATCCCACAAAAAATTGAATTCATGTATACTATAAAATTGCTTAACTTTAGGAGAATATTTACAAAGTTTGTCCTCAATGGACAACCCCTTTAAATAATAAAAGGTACCTACTTGTAATCTGTCAAGTTTTTTTGTTTTGTTTTTATTGTGTGCAGAATAGAAAAGCGGCATTGCATTAAATAGAATTTACTAGTAGAATATAAAAGAAAAAAACTGTCATATTGTTTGGAGGGAACAGGTCTCAAGGGATCTTTATGCTGGATTTCCAATATCTTGTGTAGCTTTTTATGGTAATAAATTATTTGATTTTGCCTTTCTCTCGATGACCCCTCTGTGCCTGATCCTATTGCAGGAAGCATTTTTGTTAACAGTTTTATCCCCGCAAGTATCCTCTGCACATAAACAAACCATATTAACAGCTGTTTTGCTTCCAATGCCGATATTATAATTTTTTTCAATGAAGTTCAAGTTTATAGCAATGATTAATAGCTCTTAATTAAACTATTTAAATAAACATGAACATATGTGAAAAGGTAAAGAAGATTTCTTAATATTACTAAGAAATATTTTGGCAAAGTGTGAATAAATCGTGATTTCTACCACAGGTCAACTTGAAGCACTTTAGATGCTCTGTTAGGTCTCATTCAAATCAAGTATTGGGCCTCCATCACAGGTATGAACCAGTATACCTTGAAAAAGGCATCCTGACATATACTGTAGTAAAACCATGGAAAGTTATACATTTAACAGGCTCTTTTTGACTACATTTCCCCTGCTTCCTGTTCATATGATACCTGTTCATATGATATATGCTTTATGTAACATAAAAAGCATAGTGTTACACATGTTACGGGAAAATTGTCATACCTGTGTTAGCCCCTTACCAATGTTTGATGTAAATTTTTACCATGCTGTCGATAAGGGGAGTATGGAGTAGGCTCACTTGCTGAGCCTGCTCCATATATGGCAGGAAAATGCATATAGTTCTCATCTTAATAGGTTCAGAAATTACTCAGTGGAAAAACTATCTTTTATAGTAGAGGTGACAAAATATCTGCTCGGTCACAATTTTTTTATGTTTGACGGCCATTATTTTTTCCAGAAGTGTGGCGTCTCAATGGGGACACGTTTCTCTCCCTCCCTGGCAAACATTTTTATGTCACTCTGGGATAAAAGTTATTGGCTCAACGAGACTGATCCGTTTTCCTCCCACATCAGCTGGTACGGTCACTACATAGACGACCTGCTCCTGGTATGGGAGGGAGAGTGTGATAGTGCTGAACAATTTGTCAGACATATAAATAATAATAGTATGAATCTAAAATGTACCTATAATTACAGTAGAGAGTTTATGCATTTCCTAGATATCACCTTAAGTGGTACAGAGAGTGAAGCCATAGGGGTAAATCAATGTAGAAAAGTTACATCACAAAATTTGATTTTACTGACCAACTCAAAATATTCCACAAGTGGAGCTAACATGCATTAAATGAAATTGCACAGACCCTAACAAATACAAATCATTTGAAAAATCTACTTGTGATCGATTATATTATGAGCCCGCAAATATGATAGTACGACATTGGAGAATGCTATGACAGAAAAGAGCTACTGAGGAAGAACAGAAAAGAATCTAAACAGGGTAATAATATTACATTCTCTACTCTGTCTATTCTCTAGCCCCCAATTCAGCCAAATAGTAAACATCATTAAAAAACATCTGCCACTTAAAAAAGGTACTTCAAAGCCAAGTCAGATACATATCACTGAAAACACCAACCATAAGCTCCATGGTGTCTCCTAGTTTTTCAATCAAAGCTCCTCTGTGGCGCTTACATAGTTGGACACAACTGGATTCAACCATTGAGCCCACAGTGTCTGTAGAGCCTGCAGGTACGCACATAAGTCAGATAAGATCACTGCATTTAGCAATGATAAATCATAAAAAATGAGAATGTACATTAACTAATTCAAAATATGTGGTGTATCTAATGAGCTGTAATATTTGTATTGTGTTGCAGTATGTTGGATGCGCTACGGGATCTTTGAAGGTCTGTATTCGTAGGCATCTATCTGATGCACTCAGACCAGTGATGTTCAAACAGGCAGCTATTTTCCGGCACTTTGCCCAGATCCATGGAGGAAACTTAGCTGCTCCATCTTTTATGGATATCGAGAAAGTAACTTGTCCGGCTAGAGGGGGTGATCTGAACAAAAAGCTGTTGAGCAGAGAAGCTTGGTGGATCTACCTTCCAAGGACGAGGATGCCTTTAGGGTTAAACATGAGGTAGGATATCATGTACTATTATTAGAAGAATTACATGTTTTAAAGTACTATTTATATTATATATATATATATATATACATTGATATATTGTTGGTACACTTCAATGCACTATTTACATTGTATACATGCATTGGTATTTGTGTTTTTTTTTAAATGTTTTAATTGTATAACACACCTGTGCACCGGGTTACTGCAATCACTAAGAAGGGTTTTGGTGCAATGCACAGTCAAATTATGCTATGAGTAAGGAGACTTGTTCTCTGAAACGCGTCAGCATACGTGTTTTTTGAAGTTCCTTTTGTTGTCTTGGGATGTAGTGGTCTCTAACATTGAGACTATTTTTTATATTTATGAAAATAAGATATTACATTTTTTTAACCTTATCATCTTCCAACGATCTGGAGCTGGTCTTTGGATATAGTCTGTGGACGTGATGAAGAAATCTCTCCTCTCTTCCTGACCGTGTCCCCACCATCAGAAGTTACTCCACAGTGAGGGAGCTGATCTCCATTTATATTGATTTGCAGCTGACACCCGCTGCTTGCTGACTTTGATCCCTACTGTTTAACCCTTTAGAAACCATGGTGATTGCGGCTTCAGCATCTAAATGAATGAGGAACGGTGCTGTACTTCTATCGTTGTCATTATGCAGAAGGGTATACAAGTGACCATGCCCCCTAGTGGTCAAATACCTCACAGGATCTACCAGTATATATGTAAAAAAAAAAAAAAAATTCAAAATATTAACAAGTTCCAAACACTCTCCCTCTCACCATTTTACAAATTAAAAGATAAAAAGTTATACATAATTGGTAGTGCCAAAACTACCAAAAATGACTATTTTGGTAATTTCACATCCCCAAATAATTGGAATAAAAAGTGATCAAAAAGTCACATGTATCTTAAAATGGTACCAATAAAAACTACACTTCAGCCAGCCAAAAAATGACCCCTTACTCGGGTCTGTAAGTGAAAATACAAACTTTATTGGTCAGAACAAACAATATTGCAGCACAAAGTTAAGAGATAGAGATTTTTTTTTTTAAAGATATTTAAACATAATGAAAACTCTACATATATGGTGTCACTGGTATCATACTAATCTGCAGAGTACACAAATTATACTGAAAAGTGAACTCTATTAATAAAAAACACTCGCAAAATGATGCAGTTATGTATTTTTTTCACATCTCACCCAATTTTTGGGGAGTTTCCCAATAGATTCAATGCATTATATGATATGGTCAATGATATTACAAAGTACATCTATCCCCACAAAAACAAGCCCTCATAAACTACATAGACTATCTGGACAGAAAAATAAAAAAAGTTTATCAAGCAAAAGGTTCAGTCGTAAAGTAGTTAAATGCCCTCACCCCGAGACATTGGTAAAGAGCTGTCTCTGTACAGTCTTGCCAGGCCCTTACCTCTTTAGGATGAAATTATACAACCACAGCGCTGAGACTTCATACCTGCACTATACATGCAGATTTTGGTGCAATGGGAGATAAGGCTTTGAATTACAAATTTAGTTCTGCTACAGCTATAAATTATTTATAAACAGGTTTTGACAAATACTTCTAGTAAATTGTTAAAATGTGGTCCTTGTGTTTTTATAGTTAAAATAAGACAACAGTGGATAAAGTTACATAAATATCAGTACCAAAGAAAAGCTACCATAAAGATTCATAAATACCGATTTCCTAATGTATATTACCCTCCTTGGTCACTTAAGTGCGCCTATAAATTCCCTTTAATAGGGACAAGCTGTTTTATCTAAATCGGAAGCTGTATTTTCTGATTAGGGCAGCATGGCCGCCACAAGAAAATCTAGTAAAATTAGGATATTTGAGATTGTGTGGAAAAGAGGTGGGGGGAGATAGTGGGAACCTGCTTTTAAAGTGGTGACAATGGACTCTCCTACTTACTGGCCCCTGTGAAACTGCACTTATTGCAGATATGGTATGTCCACTGCTGTCCTGATGCCATATTTATGAACAGATTATAAATATTATATTTACTTCTTGACATAGGTCTACTCTCATCCTCTAAAGGAGATAGGGGATGAGAGGAAACTATGAAGTTGCAATGTATACAATGTATGCCTAATCTCATGGCATCAGAAACTCAGAATAAATAAACACATGAATATTGTTCAACTGTTGGACCTGTTGTACAGTACATCTCCTGTTTAAAGTTGTGTGACACCCACAACAATCAGCTATGAAGATATAGTCATCACAAGTCATCATAAGCAGCTTACATCTATGTAGTTTGCTTTTGTATCTCTGTGGTCTCTCTTTTGGCCATCATGGTCCTTCCTGCATGCTGTGGCTGCTCCCTAGCGTGTGTGCTAGTCAGTGCACAATGGGGCAACTCATGGCTATTTAAAAGGGACACTCCCCTTATTCCTTTCCTGATCTTTGAGAGTGGTTCTGGTGTTCCAAAGCAATTTCTGCAAAATGATTACTGGTATTGACCTTGGCTTGTTCCCTGACCTTGCTACTTACCCCCCTAAACTTTGACTTTCCCTCTGACCTCACAAAAACACTGCTTGCAATGACCCATTACCTTCTTTAATACAAATTTTTCCTGCTTCTTTGGTATGTTGTCTGGATTGCAGGTGTCACTACTAGTGACCATGTATGGAGAGGGGGTAGAAGTGTAAGGTTATAGACTGGGGAGCCCATTGCAACAAAGAACAGGGGCTTCATAGATTTTGCTCCCAGCATGATCTTACAATATAGCCTGCATGTGATCTGAAGGATCCACCATCCATCACAGGTGAGGCATGAAATAATTACATTGATGAGAAGCCTGAAGACCCAAACTGAAATTTAGGAATTAGATCATTAAACTGGGGGTGGAGGGAATGATAAACTGATGCCATGAGTAGGATACATGATCATTTTTTGTCAAATATTTCAAAACCGAGTGCTGAACCCAATTTTTACAGCCACAATCTTGTTTTATGAAAGAATATATTTACTTTTTCAAATAATTTTTCACTTGGATACTCCCTTCTCAAAATAAAGCCTCCCTTGCGATCATTTGACCCACACTGGTAAGTTTTTTTGAAATCTCCAGAAATCAGCTGAAATTGCCAAGGGTTTAGGCTTTTTGGTAAGTCTACATTTTTCTTTACAGGGGAAGGACAAAAATAAAGGACCCTAGTGTATAATGTCCATTTCCATAAAGCTTGCCCAAGTAGGACATTTCATTAATCTTACATAAAATCATATTAACAGATTATTGCTGTAATTCTAGAGTTTTAACACAGAGCTCCTTTTCATAAGTTTTCAATATTCACCTACCGATCTATTCATCTAGCCACATGCACAGACAAGCTACAGATGCATTTGAAGGACACTAAAGAAGTGGACAAGGAAGACTGCTCTGTAGAATCTGTTGTTACATGAAGCAGTATTGATAATAATTGTATCTGACATGGGAACAGACTTCTGGTGTCCTCGAAAGAAAACCTGAAAGTCAACATTAAACAAATGTAACACAAAATCCCAGACAATTGTAATGCATGTTGACAAATAACAAGGTGAAGGCAATTTTAATGAGAGTAAGTACTATACAGGAAAAAAACACATAAGAAAGTGTAAAACAAAGAACAGAAGCAATGCAAATAATTTTATGACTTTATGTTAAAAAAAATTGTGTACATTTTATTTGTTTTTAAAAATCGAAAATGCTACTGGATTTTCTTCTGGAACTGGTAAAAAACAAACAAAAAAACACACTTATCCACAGGCAGGTGTGGTTTCAACAGCATAGTGCCCACTCCCTGGCCTGTGTGGGAACCTGTCTCATAGCTAGAGCATACTATATTGCTCATGCATTATTATCCTTGAAAAGTTAGCTGCACCATATGGGTTTGCTTTTCCCTGGGAAAAGGGCTGTATATCAGGCATTAAGACTCAGGCTCGGAATGGGCTCCCGTGCATGTGTAATACAATGGGATTGATAGGATTAATGTGTCTGATTGATGCATTTCTGCTCATCTATTTCTGGTCAAATGTTCAACTGACATTTCTATCTTTGCATTCTGTCAAAGCTGACTACCCCCTCATAGTGCTGACAAAGCCCTTAGTACAGTTCGGTCAAGTAGCTTTATATGTGTTATATACAGTATCTTACAGAAGTGAGGACATCCCTCGCATTTTTTAAATATTGCACTATTTGTTTTCATGGGACAACACTGAAGATATGACGCTTTGATACAATGCAAAGTAGTCAGTTTACAGCTTGTTTAATAGTGTAAATTTGGTGTGCCTTCAAAATAACTTAACACACAGCCATCAATGTCTAAACTGCTGACAACAAAAGTGAGTTAACCTCTAAGTGAAAATGAACAAATTGTGTCCAATTTGCCATTTTCCCTCCACAATGTCATGTGATTTGTTATTTTTACAAGGTCTCATATATTAATTGGGAACAGGTGTGTTAAATTTGGTGTAATCATTCTCACAGTCTCTCATACTGGTCACTGGAAGTTCAACATACTGTAGCACCTCATGGCAAAGAATTGTCTGAGGATCTGAAAAAAAGAATTGTTGCTCTATATGAAGATGGCCTAAGCTATTAGAAGATTGGCAACACCCTGAAACTTAGCTGTGGCACAGTGGCCAAGATCATATAGTGGCTTAACAAGACAGGTTCCACTCAGAAAAGGCCTTCCCATGATCAAATAAAGAAGTTGACTGCACGTGCTCAGCATCATATCCAGAGACTGTCTTTTAAAAATAACTGCTGCCAGCATTGCTGAAGAGGTTAAAGGGGTTTAGGGTCAGCCTGTCAGTGCTCAGACCGTACTCTGTACACTGCATCAAATTGGTCTGTATGACTTTTGTCCCAGAAAGAAGCCTCTTGTAAAGATGATGAACAAGAAAGTCTGCAAGCAGTTTTCTGAAGACAATCAGACTTATGACATGGATTACTGGAACCATGTCCTGTGTTCTGATAAGACCAAGATAAACTTATTTGGTTCAGGTGGTGTCAAGCACGTGTGGTGGCAACCAGGTGAGGAGTACAAAAATACAAGTGTATGGGAGTGTCATGGTTTGAATGAGTGCTGCCAGCTGTGGAGAGCTACAGTTCATTGAGGAAACCATGAATGCCAACATGTAGTGTTGTCAAGATGATTAAATCAGGTGTGGAAATTATCTTTGTTCCAATCCTTTATCCAATTAAATGCCTCCTCCGAATTACATTGTTATTATTGCTGCCGGCAGCCAGAGATCGAGAAACATGACCCACACCTTCCGTTTAGGACATGAATCTGCTTTAATCACAGTAAATTACATTCCAATAAAAATTATTAATCACATGACTATTCTATCACTACATGATTGGTTAATTGGTGGTCGCTAAGAGACAAGTTATAATTTGCATGTCCGTAAGAAGCATTAGCTGAAATGACACATTCCCAAACGCTCTGTATCATCTGGGGGGAGGAGGAAGGCCTTGAATTTCTTGGTTCTAGCTGACACCGCATCTGTCTCAAGGAAAGCTGTGTGAGAGACATCTGATACTTCGATAAGGATGTATAGCAGTAAAAGCAGTTTAACAAACTATCTGATGAGCTTAATAAGAATGTAATGATGAAACAGACTTTTGATGTTTTTCCCTTACATTACCAACTTGACACTGCGATATACTGAGGCAGAGCATGATCCGCTCTCTTTGGAAAATTGACCGCAGGACAGTATTCCAACATAATAGTGACCCCAAACTTACCTCCAAGATGACCACTGCCTCACTAAAAAAATTAGGGTAAAGATCCTGGATTGGCCAAGCATGCCTCCAGACCTAAACCCTGTTGAGCTTCTGTGGGGCATCCTCAAACGTAAGGTGGAGGAGCGCAAGGTCTTTAACATCCATCAGCTCTATAATGTCATCATGGAGGAGTGGAAGAGGATTCCAGTGGCTGCAGCCTGTCAAGCTCTAGTGCACTCCATGTCCAAGAGAGTCGAGGCAGTGCTGGAAAATAATGGTGGCCGTACATAATATTGACATTTTGGGCACAATTTGTCACTTAGGGTTGTACTCACTTTTGTTGCCAGCATTTTAGACATTGATAACTGTGTGTTGAGATATTTTGAGGACACACTAAATTTACATTGTTATACAAGCTGTACACTGACTACTTTACATTGTACAAAATGCCATATCTTCATTTTTACAAAAAGGTGAGGGGTGTATCCACTTTTGTGAGATACTGTAAAGCCTGGTGTATTACTCATCTAGCTAGCTATTTCACTTTATCTATTAAACCTTTCATGTTTTATATATTCTGCTTTGCTTGATATCATTCTTTGACTGTCATTAAATTAACCACTTGCAGCATGACAGGCCTGGGACTACTTTTCATGTGGCAGGGCAGAAAGCAAAAGTCATATGCAGTATATGCAGTCATGTACATTAGTGTAGGGTTGGCCCCAGGAGTTATCTCCACTGGTGGACCCTAAGAATCAACTCCAGTGGTAATCGCCAAGCATCCCAGTCCAACACTGAAGATTTTATGAGAACAACCCATTACCGCTTATATCTACAGAATACAGTGTGGTATTACACAGGGCAGTATAGTATGGAGCCTCTCAGACTTCTCTATAAAGCCTTCAGGTTTATTTCCATGGAACAGATTTTCGACAGTGGCAAATACACACCAAATTGCTTGGATTTTGGCATGGGATATGTAAATAGCCAAAAAAAGGAAAATATATTTAATATTTGCTGCATGGATTTTGCTGCAGTATTTCCACAGCAATGCGATTTATTGCAGATTTTGACTTCCCTCGTAGATGTGAGTGGGAAAAATCTGCAATAAATCCTCAAGGTTTTCACAACGTAAACTGACATTCTCTGTGTTTAGAATCGGCAGCGCAGGTCAATTTCCACACAGAATTTTTTTGCCCAGCAGAATGTGGATTACATTTGTTTAATTCACATCTATTTTTCTCGTGTTGTAATACACTGGGGATTCCATAAGGTAAATCTGCAGTGTTTCTGCCCTGTGTTAATGCCCTTTTATTGTCCCATTGTACTTTATTCTTAGTATTAATCAAATTCATACATATCATGAAAAATACTACCTTAATATCATTTATCAAAGTTTTAGCTCACTGTTTATTCACTGCCGACAATGGTTTCAGATATGTAGGACAGACCATAACAGTGTGTAGTTTTACTCAGTATGCAAGTTTTCAAATGGCAAATTAAGTGTGTGATAGATCTGCTACTATGTGTTTCAGCTGAATTAATAAGCAGCCTTCAAACTGGCTTAATGGAAGAAAATTAGGTCAATCTTTGGTGCAAAGGATATAAAAGCACTCAGTTTCAAATAGCAGCTTCTCAAAGAACATGCTAGACCAGGAAATCAATGCTTAACAAAAGACGGTAAGAATATATGTCATCAACACAAAGTGTTCACATACACCAAAATAAAATCCCTTCAGCTAGTTACAGTATGCAGTTCATCAGCTAAGAACTGGCCTTATTAAATGTACTCCATTCATATTGTCACAAGTCAGAAACCTGCTGTGTCCAAGGAGGCAGCTCCATGAGGCATCTCACTTTCCCTTTTGGGTAGGGGCGTAGCTACAGGGGGTGCAGTGGTAGCAGTCACTACTGGGCCCTGCAGTCGGGGGGGCCCAAAACGCCCTACTGCCACATAAGGAGACACCAGTATGGTAAATGGCGTATAGTAACTGGGGGGGCCCATTTCACTCTTTGCACTAGGGCCCAAGAGCTTGTAGTTACGCCTCTGCTTTTGGGCCATTCTTTTAGATGGAATGTGTTGCTTCTAGTTATTCTGCATGTTTACTTTCACCCATGGGACATTTTCCCTTTAGTCCTTTTGCCTCATCTTAGCTCTTATGTTTGGTAGTGATCCTGTCTCATATCTTCTGGTTCTGACTTCAGCAATCCTTCTGACCATGCTCTTTGTCTGCCACCTGTTCTGACATTCTGCTCAGATCTCTCATTGAAAGAGCTCTGTTAGTATCAAGCATTTTTTGTCTTTGGTCTGCCCTTTCTGTAAAATGAACTAGATGTCAGCTAGATCAAGCCCATGGCACCCCCCCTCTCCCCTCCCCACACACACAGTTGGAGCCTGGAGCAGCCTCTCTCTACTATGGCCATTAAAATGACATGCACTTGCACAGCTGAGCCAAGTGTATGGAGAGGTTGTGAGGAGTATCTGTCAGTTGAACACTCATTTGAGTGACAGCTATTGAAGATGCATAGACACCTCCACACTATCTTGCGAGTTTGGCATCTGTCCAGGAGTAAAATATATAGGGTAACAATCAAACAGACAATTCTTGAAACAGATGTGTTAGAAGCAGCATTAGGATTTGAGTGACTGAGAAAGGCCAAATAATTATGTCTAGATAACCCAACTAGAGTAAAACAGCAAGTTTTGTGGCATGCTCCCAGTATCCAGTGGTTAGTACCTACCAATAGTGATCCATAAAAAAAGAACACCCCGTGCATCGCAGCTTTCAATGGTGTGTCCTCAGACCAGAGTGCTGGCCCTTTTTCATAGTCTACAGTGTCTACAATTAACAGATAAGCATCAGAACATAGTAAAGAAGACGTGTTCTGATAAGTTACATTTTCTTTTACATTATGTGGATGGGTGTGTGTGTGTCTATGTATGTGTGTAACTTACCTATGATACAGATGGCACTAGAATGCACTAGATGAAAATCCAAGTTGGTGGAGGCAGTTCTGGTTAAGGTCCTGCTTGGAAACTTTGGGTCCTGGCATTCAAGAAGATGTTATTGTGACATGTAACACTTACCTAAAACACTGTTTAAAGGCCAAATATAGCTCTTTATGGCAACAGCATAGCCTAATTGCAATAGCCTCTTTGAGCAGGATAATGCACCCTGCATTGCTGCAAAAAATGTTCAGTTAAAGACCCCCACCACACTGCCTGTGGGCATGTTGTGTTAACACTGGATGCAGCAGTAGTTGCAACCATAGCCCTTAGGGTGTAGGCGGTCACCAGATTTACCCATAAGGCTCAATTATTTAAAAATGACTACCGCAACTGAGAAAAAAAAAATACAATATTTCTGTTAGAGGCACCAAAAACATTTTTGGATTTTAACCCAGAATGAACATTCCCAGACAACAGTTCATTGGATTTAAAAGTTCCCCGTAGTGTACATGTTGGATTAGCACCAATGTACAACTCATGTTGGTTTTGACAAATGTGCATGCCAGTAGTAAGTAATATAACACTAGGATATTCCTTCACTTCCGACTCAGTGGGAATCCAACTGCTTGGCCCCTTACCAATTATGGATTTCTGCAGCTAGATCTGAATTTTACCAGGTGCAGTGCCAATACCATCTAGCAGCTGAGAAGCTTTTGGATCTCACAATCACATTTCTTTGTCTGAGAGGACAGGAGTTTGATGTTACATGTGTTATATAGCAGACCTAAAACCAGTAGAAACAAAGTTTATTTCACCATTCTAAAATGTTTCCCGGCTATGATATACAGCATTGTGTTGCAGCAACATGGGAATATGGACTTTCCCTAATAAATTAAAGATAACACGGACAAGAACACGGCCTGTCTTGGTATCAGAACCCATATAGCGGTCTTGCAATAAGGCCATTTATTCATGAACCTCGGCTTTTATCACAAGCAGACATTAGAAGCCTAAAATATGTTATGTAAATAGCAGCCCTCAAGAGATCTACATGGATTTACATCTTCTGACAGCAGTTTGTGTTGTTCATACAATATCTGAGCCATCGACTACTTAGAGAGAAGAGAGCAGCTTTCAGATCACATACACATTTAATTTTGTTATGGATCATTAAGAAATAATGAAGCAAGTTTCTACCATATGCTGTCATTATTTCATGACTGACAGTGACAGACTAAGAAAAAAAGTATGAGTTTGTGCCATCACATTTGTCACGCAAGAAATGCATTTACAGTGTGCAGTCCAATTGAAGAACCAGTTTGAACATTTCATACTTAAAGGGATTATCCACTTTCATCGAGCCTTTTCATTGGAAGGTTCCTTTGAAAGTAAGAAGACCAAAGGAGGTAAAATCAGCAGTAATCTGTGGGTATAGCATACAGGAAATGTTGATATGTAGGTCTTTACTTCATCTGCAGTGCCTCTACAGGGGATATTAGGAATTGCATGTTGACTATTCTACAGAATGGGCTGTGAAATGCGGCTCTCCAGTCATTAAGGGGTGTTTCCATCTCCGACATTAATGGCATATCAGTATGATATGCCATCAGTGTGGGATAGAGGTGAGACCGGCACTTATCTTGGGAATAGGTCCATGAAATTTCCAGGCAAAGCAGAGCAGTGTGTTCAGCTGCACTTAATGCAAAATGGAGAATAGTGCCCAAGCGTGACTTCCCTCCATTCTGAACAGTGACTTCTGGGGGTCCATATCCAAGATAGGTACAGGTCCTAAAGGTAAGACCCAAGCATATGAAACATTGATGGCATATCCTATTGATATGCCAGAAATGTGTGAGATGAAAGGATGTGAAAATATCCGAAATGGATTTTATAGCCCCAACAACCCCTTTCAAATCTTTATAATCTTGAAATGCCAATTATCTTTGTAAATGTAAGTATTTTTTTATCTAGCTGTTTCACAGAGACTACTCTTCACAGCCAGCTTCAGACTTCCACTTCCTGGTTAGGCTGTAGGTGTTTTTATAGCAGGGATTGGCATATTAGTTTTGTTATTTGTAGCTGATTCTGTTAAAAGGACATTGGCAATGGAAGGCTTAAACAATAGGGGAATAGGCTACATAGCTCTAAAGAGTTTAAATTTGTCAGTAACAAATAAACAAGCACTGTGCTGCTGATAAGCCACAGCAGGGGGGTGACATCACCATGCTTGGCAAGGGCTGCTGGAGCAATGAGAGCAGAAAGTTGCATAGTTACATAGTTTGTAAGGGCAAAAAAAAGACAGACCTCCATCCAGTTCAGCCTAGGAAAGCTTGTGTACTTACGCAGGAGATAAAATCTCTTCTAACTTTGAAAGGAAGCAAAATCATCAATGTATTTGGCAATAGTCTTTATTTACCTTTACCTACATGTTTAAAACTAATCATTATGGTGAGAATACCTCTAAGGGTATGTTCACACGGTGTAATTGCGGTGCGTACAATATGCGCCGCAATACGCCGTGTGATTTGGGAGTCCCGCCGGCTCCATTGACATGCATTGTTCACGGTATTTAATTGCCGCGAACAATTGACATTTCAATTCTCCCCACGCGCATACAATGTATTGTACGTGCAGGGGGACAACGCGTTATCCATAGCTCTCTATGAGAGCTATGGATTACCATAATTGCAGCTCGAATTTTGCGGCGTATAACGTGCAATATGTCGCGAAATGCGCATCAAAATAAGCCGTGTGAACATACCCTAACTCATCTTCTACTGATTTATTCCCTTATACATTCTGAAGTCTAAAACTACATTCAGAAAGGGTCAGTTATCAAAAAGCAGTGCTTTATGGGAGCTCAGATAGTAACAAAGCTAGATAGGTCACGACTGTTAACAGAGAAACGATAAACTACTATTTCCTGGTCTCCCTTGCCTTACCAAAAAAGAGCTATGAAAATAATATTGTCTGACTCTACATAACCAGTACTGTAATTATTAGAAATCGAGTGACATCCACCAAACGTGAAGAATAGCAATACTGCTAAAAAGGACTTATGACATCTCCTCACATGTCTGTTTTAGTAAATACTTGTTTTCTCTGTGAAATAACAATTCTGCAGCATCTTCTCACGTAATTGTGTTGTGCTGTTCCTCAGTTATTCCTTCTAGAAATGTATTACTGAATCAGTCAACTGGGTGTTACCATTCTAGTTTTTAAAGGGATGTTTCCCCGCACAGACTGACACCTCCAATGGTTAACATTGAGGTCTTAAGTCTAGATCACCTTGAACACCAAGTTATTTTTTCATTTTATTTAACACTTATGTGCACACGTACTAAGATTATGTATACAAAGTGCCAAATGCAGGCAAAAAATTGTGTTCTAAAAGAAGTGAGTGTGGTCTTCATATTCAGACAGATTACTATGAAAGTCATAAACTTAAGCAATTTTTTGTGCAAATCCACTCCAGCACCCCTCTTAATCTATTGTTAAAAACGGCTATCTAAATAAATGTTGGCCTTTTTGTCTATTATCTATTGTTCTAGTGCTTCCATATTTGGGCAAAAATTGTAGACCTATTTTTTTTTTTTTTTTTTAACCAGAAGAATCTATAACCATGCCGTAGTAGATTGCAGTAGATTGCAGTCCACCGGGCTTTCATAACCTTTAGACTTCCTGCATAAATGAATAGAATGTATTGTAATTTATTAAATAGTGTGTTGGTCAATTGCAGTAGCTTAATGTTATTTTATATATTTTCTAGCTAGGTCAAGAGCCCTTCATGCCCAAGAGAGTGATTTTCACTTCTAAACAGAAGATGAGGGTAGATTCATCACTGGAAAAAAATCCAAAAGTCACAGAGAACAAGTATATAACTCTTAAAAATTTATTTTTTTTTTATTTATTGTGGTTGCGTGGTTAGACCTTAACCTGCCAAATATACAGTATTTCCATGCGGAGTGCTGGCCGTGTCCCTATATCTTTTTTTTGGGACTTCCCTCCTCCTCACTATCTTTGAAGGAAAACGCATCAGGATTTGTTTAGCTTCACTAGGGGCCTATTGTTTTTGCAGACTCAGTGCCAATAGACATATTTGGCTTCATTTACAACCTTGATGTTTATGGGTATGCTGGTTGTCCTTTGTGTTAATTTGCAGGGTATATGTAGCAACTTAACAGGGACAGTATTCGATAGGTGAGGCCGCCCTTTTCGGAGTGATGATTCCGCCTTTAGGAACTAAGGGCCTCATATTTGAAAACTGTCTAGCAGTAAGACTGTCTTTGTTGTCTATAGCAACCAATCAGAGCTCATCTTTCATTTCTTCTAGTGCTCTGGAAAAATTAAAGCTGAGCTCTGATTGGTTGCAAGAATCCTTTCTAGCACCTAGGATCAATGATCTTTAAAACCGTGAGTGTCTCTTGATTTTTCTGTTATATACATATTGATATCGCTCTTACCCTGCTGGAATGTTTAGTCTGACTTGGAAATTTTTATTTGATGTTATCCAATCGTGCTTATTATCAGTCACTTTTTGGCAATTGATTTTTAATAAAATATTAATAAAATGCATTTTTAAGAGCGTTATATACTTTTTTCAGTGACTTTTATATTCATCACTGACCATGATTATCACACCAAGTTATGGTAATAAATGGTATTCTTATTTTTGATGTGTAAACGGTCATTTGAACCTTAACCCATTAGCAATTTTTTTGTAGTCATTTTAACACACACTATTATATGAACACATAAACCTGATGAAGCATACACATACAAAAAACATGTTTCATGTTAAATACCATTCACCATGATAAACTGGTGTGATAAATATGATCAGCGCTTAATGTATCCAATTCTTCTGTCTGGGAGTGAAACAATGATCGTGAGTATTGAAGTACTATCTTCCAGTCAGAAGCTGGGATTGAATGAGGAGCTGTCCGTCTGGATTGCCGTGGAGTCTATTATAAGGGTATTCCCATCTTATCAATCCACATTGATTAGCTTTAACCATGTAGGCAACATTAAATGAAGACTACCACAAATACATTGCAGTTTCAAATTTGTTTTATTTCTGAGTTAGAGCAATTCTTATCTCCTGCTTTCTTAGGTTACCAGCCATCTTTCACTGCTCTAGCATTGGTTGGGCTGGTGACATCACTCCCTGCTGTGTCCTATCAGCAGAACAGTGCTTGCTTTTGACACTCTAATCTTTTTCACTTGAGAGAAACTTTAATCCTTTAGATCAGAGAAAAGCCTTGTATCATCCTGTTTTTCACAACCCTTAGGTAGAAATAGGAGCTAGCGGAGCTGAAACGTCAGTTCCTGCTGTAGTCCCATCTACACTCTGCACAGGAAGTAGGAGCCTGAAGAGACTGTTAAAAGTGAAAACAGCCAAATGGGAAAATCTCTTCTAGCCTCGTACTGCATAACTTTAAAAGACGAGTACAATTGATTTGCACTGAATGCTGCATAACTTGTCAGACAATGAAGCATTAGGAAGTACTTTGCTCTATTGTTTACCCCTTCACGACCCTGGGCGTATGAGTACGTCCCAGGGCCGCTAAGGGGCTTTGCAGGGGGATCGCTCCGCGGTCCCCCCGCACCATCGCCGGGTGTTAGCGGCTAATCGCAGCTAACACCCGGCAGTAACAGCGCTGGTGGGTGGCTCCGCCCGCTGGCACTGTTTTACCCATCAGACACCGCGGCAAAGATGGCCGCGGAGTCTGTATGAACGTCGATCGGTGCCGCGCACCAATCGGTACGGTCATCGGCAGCTGCGCCGATCCGATCACCGGGCATTGTGGTGGGGAGCCTTGTGAAGGCTCCCGTCACTTACCCTGGCCGGTTTGCCCCACTTCCGTCTGCAGACAGGAAGTAGGGAAACCGCCATCTTTGTACACCCTAATGAATTGCCTATGCAATGCATTAGGTTGTATTAACAATCGCGCCCCCTAGTGGTCAAGCACCATAGGGGGACTAAATGTTACAGTAAAAAAAAAAAAAAAAGTATTAAAGTACAAAAAAAAAAAAGTATTAAAATTTAAAATAAACCCCCTTTCCCCATTTTAAAAATAAAATAATTAAAGTAATAAAAAATTTAAACATATTTGGTATTGCCGTGTCCGAAAAAGTCTGATATATAAAAATATAACATCATTTATCCCGTACGCTGAACACCGTAGAAGAAAAAAAATTCAAACGCCAAAATTGCGTTTTTTGGTCATTTTACGTCACTCAAAAAATGGAATAAAAATGATCAAAAAAGTCGCATGCATTCCAAACTACTAGCGCTATAAAGTACACTTCAGCCCGCAAAAAATGCACCCTCACTGACGTCCGTAGGTGTTAGTACAAAAAAGTTATTGGTCGCACAAACTGGCGCTGCGGCGCAAATGTCAAAAATAGAAGGTGTTTGGAATTTTTTTACGGTACCAAAACATAACGGAAACCCTACATGTTTGGTATTGCCAGATGTGTAACAACCTGTAGAATACTGATAACGCATTATATTTACCGAAGATTGAACGCAGTAAAAGCAAATCACCCAGAAACATGGCGAAAATACGTTTTTTTTTCACAATTTGTCCCACTTGGAATTTTTTTTGCGGTTTTCCAGTATATTCTATAATATAGTGAATAACACCATTAGAAAGTACATATTGTCCCACAAAATAAAAGCCCTCATGTGTCTATGTAGGTGGAAAAATAAAAACGTTATGGCTTTCAGAAGGCGAGGAGGGAAAAACGAACGTGTCACAAAAAAAAAACCCCGGGTCCTGAAGGGTTAAACAACAAGACAGATATTGGAATACAGCTATGCCTCTATCACATGGGTTCCCTAAATTCTACACTGTCCATCCCTTGCCCTCCTCCAATCATCCACTTTTCGGCTCTAGTCCTTAACATACTTGTGTATAATCTGCTCACTCTTTATTCTATTTTACATGCAGTTCTCACCATGGAGTTGCCAACCTCCCTCACACTTAATCAGTACTTTCCTGTAAAAGAAAGAGTTGACTTAATTACAATAGGCATATGTTCACAATGAACTCTAATTTTGTATGAAGCACACAGTTAATTCTCCAATGCATTAATAAAGCACATATACTGTGTGGTATCTACAACATTATCAGCAGCTAAGATACAACATGCAAAGAAATTTAAAGGCACCATGTTTATTTCAATGTGTAATGTTTCCCCCCATCCGGCCACCACCCTAGCTAACTGACTACCATTCTTCCATTACATGAGACCGGAGTCCACAGAGCATAGGGATTGGAAGATTGTTTTTGGTAGACTTTTGTTTTTTGCTATTATTTTATAACACAATTTATAGCAATAAAAAGTATAAATGCTGTATAACAAGGTAATCCTAAATTCTGTTCTTCAGCGATAACTATGTCCTTGTTTGTATAGTTTCTCGTCAAGCACAGAGAAAGGGCAAATGAAAAGCACAGAACCAAAAGGTATATGAGTGAAGCAGCAGAGGGATGCTAGGAATTGTCACGGCGGCCGCGGGCACCGCTGCCCCTGCGGCCGTTCCCCTGCCTGACGGGGCTCCGGCGTGGGCGTCGCGGGCACCCGCGACCACCCTCGTCCCATCTGTCCCTGCGCCGGCTCGCTTACCTGGCCCCGCTCCTGTGCATGCCGCTCCCGTCCATTCCAGCTGCCGCGCTCGTGCCTCTCCCTTAGCACACGCACGCGACAGCGGGTCTAGATTTAAAGGGCCAGTGTCCCGTTTATTGGCCCTGTGCCGGACGCTGGTCCTATATAAGGGTTACGCCCCCAGCATTCGTTGCCAGATCGCTGGTGTGCGTTTAGTGAGCTAAGAGAGTGTCTAGTATCCGTATTGTTTACCCGTGTACCAGTCCGTTCCGCTACGTTTCCTGACCTTGCCGGTTTGCCGCCTGCCCTGACCTTCTGCCTGTCCCCGACTACTCTTCTGGATTACGATTCTGTACCACGCATTACCCCACCCGCCATCGCAAGCAAGTCACGTCAGGGGTAACGACCTGGTAGCCTCACGCCGCAGCAAGTCCATCCCGCTTTGCGGCGGGCTCTGGTGAAAACCGGGGGCTACTTAGATTCCGCTCCCTGGCGTGGCTTAACTATCACCGCTTGCGATGGTCCAGCGAATCCACCGAACCCTTACAGGAATGAGTCGACTCTTTACATTTGATCCAAGTAAATAACAGTGATTTGTGTACCGTAACTATTAGAAAATGTTCTGAAGTTAAGAACAGAAATTGAGAGTTTTACCAGTGTTATTAGAGCCAAGAACATTAGTATTTGAATCCTATATAATAATTTGTTCTTTCCTTGGGACTACAAAACTATTACTTTGCAGCCACCTGCAACAGACAAGCTGAAGATATAATGTGATGAAATGAGCTTCTGAATCAACAATAAAAAGAAGTAGGGCACATGATTTTTTTTTCCAACTTGCATAACAGGGACGTTTACAAAAAGGTTGTGTCAATAGGCAATAAGAAAAGCCTAAATCACAAAAAAGTTATAAGGAATTCTAAATAAGGAAATAAATTACAATATAAATTATCTGCAGAGTTTAACAGAATTCAAAGTACAAATTAAAGGGGTTGTCTAACTACAAGGATTGCTTTTTATGTTAAAGATCTTGCAAAAACAAGTCACTTTGCAATATGTGTCAATTGACAGTATCCTGCCTATTCGTAGATATCCCCTCTTGAATTGGCTGCTTGTGTTTTCACAATATGTTGTGAATTTTTTTTGTTTTTAAGGCAATGGAAAAAAAAATGTGATATTTTATATTATAGGAAGCAGAGGAGATGCTGGCGAATCATATTTTGTCACCTGAAGTTATCTTTTTCTACTATTTTCTTGGGGATGTGAGAACTCTGTGGATTACGTGCACACTCAAATAAAAAGAGCCGAAAAAATAACTTTTTACCTAAGCCTGTACATTGTGAAAGATTAGCATCTCTGTGGCCTGAGGGGAAACAAGTCCGGTAACCAGAGGGAACAAGTGGGCTGCTTGGAGACGCTAAGACAAAAAGAGAAGGGTCCCTGTTACTGAAAGTGGGTTAGAAAAATTGTAATGTCTGTGTAAAACATTGATTCTGTTATACTATTCTATTAACCAACATTTTCAAAAGCTAATAAATAGTATACAAAACTATGTCAAAAACACGCATGAACTACACAATAATTACTCCTACGGAGACAACCAAACCATAGAAAACCAATACCAATATTATTAAAATTATATCCACTCTTTATTATTAAAATACATTTGACAATTTCAAAAAATAATAAAAGTAAGAGAGCAATACATAATGCAACCACTAGGGGGAAGGCATAATCACACATTGATGTGGAATAAATACACAGTATATTCAATGTAAAATTTTATATGCATCAACACATATGTGTGAAATAAATGAATAAACAAGACAAATAAATATAAAGTGCAGATTTAATTGATTGCTACCAGTGAATAACATAAGCAGAATTAGGGAGAATCCATAAAAAGGGACTTACTGCAAACAAATAACAGTGACACAAGTGTGGCAATGCATTACCCCCTAGAAGGTACATAGCATCTTGATGCGCATTTCATGGATAGTTCATCAGGAGATGACGCCAAACATCCCCAGACCAGATATAAATAGCAAAAAATCGAGTCAATTAGTAAGAGTCACCAGTGACTGCAATCTCCTTGTTACAGTGTGCACATGAGTTGGGGACGACATCCGGCAGTGCTAGGCGTGCACATGACGTCACTGAAGTTTGACCCTCTCTTTAGCCAACGTGCTTGTCAGTAGTAAACATAGACATATGTGGCAGAAGTTGCACACCAGCACTATGCAAGATGATGGCAAGCCATACAAGACATGGAGAAAAGACTTTGAAACTGATTACGGTGCATGTGTGGAAAAAATACACTGATGTATGGTGACTACTGTCCTAAAACTATTACAGGAAGGGAAAAAAACAGGTTAGTGTAAAACAGAAATATGGGGAAATTATTATTAAAGCACAACTCATGCCAAAGAAACATGATATGTGACCATTCAAATGAATAATAATGAAGTTTAGTAAAGAAGATAATCTTCATGGCACTCACGAGTACTAGGTCTTAATTTTCCTGAATAATAATAAAAGTGTATATAAATACATGTATGATGAAAACCATGATTAATAATGAAAATACAAACTACTAAAACCAACATGTACTTCACTGCATCTTTCTTTTCAGATTTTGTATTATGGGCACTGTTTTTTGAAGGAGAGACTCCCCTATTTTCTATTTTCATATATTTTTTTACAGGGAGAACTCCAGTGATGATGTGCCTCTGGATGTCGTCCCCAACTCATGTACATACTGTAACAAGGAGTTTGCACCCAGAGGTAATTCTTAATAATGGATTTGATTTTTTACTAATTTGTGTCTAGTGGATGTTTGCCATCACCTTCTGATGAAGTATCCACAAAACACACATTGAGGTTGCTGTGTGCCTTTAGGGGCAATGCATTGCTGTACTTGTGTCATCGTTATTTCTTTGCAGTAAGTCCCTTTTTTGTTAATGCTCCTTTATGCTGCTTATGTTACTGGTAGCATTCTATGATATTTGTATTCATTTGCAAATTATATTTGAGTATTGTTTATTTACATTACATAATTTTATATTTATATATTTTCAGCATCACTGTGTGACTATGCATTTCCCCCAGTGGCTACATTATGTATTGCTCTCCCACCTTTTATTAATTTTTTTAATGTATGTATGTATTGTTACTGCATTACAAGTTAAAATGAGCAGCAATTCTATGACTTTGCAGCCATGATGACCTCCAGAAGCACTGGGTCTACTTATACAAAAGTGCTAGTGCAATTTCCCCATGCACCTCCTAGGCGGAACATACTGAGGATACCCAGATCAGCCCAAATCAAATTTTTGACTGTAATTATAAGTTTAGGTTGGCGCTGTTTAAGGGGTATAAGGATGACCTAAAGCCAAAATTTCTCACAAGTTTGGTTGAACCTGTGTCAAACCAAACAAGACCCTATTTGAGCAACACTACTCCAGAGGAGTCACAGCTGCTCTGTAATTTTGAAAGTTAAAATACATTGTTTAATAAGGAAAAAAATTATTAATTAAAATCATATTGCTATTGGCTAAGGAAAAGTAAACCCATTATAACTGGATGCCAACCCTCAACCTCCTATAAGCTTGTCTCTCTGTCAACATGTTTCTGTGATTCCCTGTAGAATATGTTCTTCAGGCATACAAGAGAAAAAAAATAAATTCAAGGTGCTATAGGTAGGACAAATAATGGCAAATGTCTATTTCATGCAACTATTAAAATCTTCCTTCACATTTACTATTTGTGGACACCAGCATTAATGTGCATATCTCCCTAAGGGCAAAATAAGCCATGTTTGCTGCTCTCATATCCCCATTGGTTGTCACTTGATTAAAGGAATCTGCTTCATTATAGCAGAAAGCAGCAATTCCTTAGGGTATCACACTTCATCTTCTATCTGCAATAATAGGGAAATGTGGAAGGTGTTCTTTTTATAAAAGAAAATAATTTAACAGTGCTGATTTATCCTACAGTCTCCTGTGTAGCATAAAACTGCATATACGGTTTTATTATTAGTTAAATGTTGCTTTTAAACTAAATCTCCATTGCTAGAGTCAATGTGATGTATAGAATTGAATAAATAGCATTTCCATAATACAATGCTCATTTAAGAATCATGCCATTTAGACAGAAATTAAGAATATCCAATAAAATCAAATGCCCTAATTCAGCTCTGCAGTGTAGACAAAGACAGGTTCAGAAGAGTCAGCTCATGATTAGAGGGGATCTAGAGACGATATATTCTTATCTAGTCATCTGGCAGTGCAATTGGGTTGTCATCTAAATTTTACGTACAAATAAGAATCTTTCTGCTGCTTCCTCTTCCCTCTCTCTACTCCATGGAGTATGCCTGGAGGCTGCATTAGTTCCTTGTCACTTTTCTAACCATAAACTCTTATTTAGAGCAACACATTTATCTCCTAAAATACTCAAAATTAAATTGAAATTAAGTACATGATATAGTGCATTTAAAATCTTGCATGTTAATAGTTAGATGATCCAAAGGACAAAGCCAGTATTATGGCTGACAGCTAGCAAGCTCTTGGTGTTAGCAATGGAAAGAAGACCTACAAGCTTAGTGCTCTACTTCTAATACCAAATGACAAGCTAGAACCATTATTTGTAGAATCAGCACTTAGGCCCACATGTATGAAAACTGTCTAGGTCTAAAATTCACTTTATTGCAACCAATCAGAGCTCCCCTCTTATTTTTTTAGAGCACTATATGAAATGAAAGGGGCGCTCTGATTGGTTGCAATAAAGTGAATTTTAGACCTAGACAGTTTTCATACATGTGACCCTTAGTTTCATCACTCTACAAAGTGTTATAAACAACCTTTTCTTGCAAAAGTCCCTAATTTTGGAGTCCAGTTTTCACAGATACAGGACAATTGACATATGTGAAAATTTTGTCTTTTTTTTTTAAATGTGCTACTAGTTTAATTGCAGAAAATTATAGTAAAGACACTAGAGTTATTAAGCTTCATTAAGAAGAAATCTGAATGAATATGATGCCAGGCATAATTTTTCCTTGCAACACATGAATTTGGAAACCGGCACAACGAGGGATGAGTTGCAGCTTAACGGCAATACCAGTTCCATATTTTGAGATCAGTTAGTATGAAAGATGTTCCTTAGTTGAAACAGACAGCATTTAGAATTGTATTGAATGTAAGGAGTAAAGAACAGACCAGAATCAAATACAATCCCAAGATAGAGCGCCTAAGGTCTAGAAAGAAGTGGAAACACATTTAGGAGAGTTAGCAGATGAAGAAAAGATAAAATATAGTTTTCAAACGGTTGACAGGACGTGACAGCAGAGACAGCCAACAGACACACACTACTGTTTCTCAGAAGAGCAAAAGTGAATAGTGGTGGATCATCAGACCTGAGCTGGTTAAGGGGAAAGAAAGTGATAGTATTTCTGGCTATTATTAAACTTTTTTATATGGCATTTTTTACACGCCCTCTCCCCCCACCCACACTTTCTAGCGCACTTTAAAAAGTAGCAACATAGACTACATTATAGAGCAGTACAGAGTAGTGCAAGCTATGAATCAAAAACTTGGTGAGATCTTTCTTAGTAGAAGTTTCAGCCCTATTTCCAGATGTCTCTCAGCTTCTCTCTTTTGCCATTTCCCTCTCCTTAGAACTTGATGCTTTAGAGAGTACTTCCTCTTTAGATTTAAGCTGATTTTTTCAGATAAAAATAAAAAGTGCAGGAAGGAGCAGGAAGAGGAAAGGACCAATTTTCTCTAAAATTGTATATTACACTTTTTTAACCCTGAACTACTGATTTAAAAACCTGTTCATAGGTGAGTAACCATTTAAAAAATTCCTTAAAAATGGTTGGGCAAATTGAAGAGACATACCAAGACTTCCCTCATGTGTAACGGATAAAAACCCAGAACATGCATCTTTTTTTTGAAAATTCATTTTTATTGATTGTCTTCATCATTAAAACAAAGAGTATGGCTTGACATTTCATACAATAGTCATGACATTTGAGTAACCCTACAAGGGAAGTATTTCACAAAAATTCCCTGCCCTCGTACACCCGGGTCACTCAACATGCATCGGATAACATAACAAAGACTTATCCATCTGATTTGCCGACTTCTCTGCACCCCACCAAGGTGATATACATGTAAATTATAAGAGAGTACAACGATTACAATCATGGCAAAGTGTTAGGATGCCAGGGAGCCAGATTCTGACAATCACCTTTCAAAGCCTAAATAAACAAGCGAGCAAAGACTAGCAGTAGTCTATAACCTTACATACTGAACCACGGAGCCAGAAATAAAATAGGAATAAACATAAAAAAGGAAGAATGGATAAGAGATGGTCTGTATCTGAGATATCATAAGTATTGTAAGTTTCAAAATGACAGTACTTATGTTCCTCATAAATCATGAAATAGATTCAGCTACCAGTCAGATAATCAGGAATACATGATGACGTCTGACCCAGAGATTTTTTTTTAATTTGACGGTGTAAGCATAGTAGGGTTCCAAAAGAAGGTTCCACCAACCAACCCATACATGGCGTCTAATTGGTCTGCCTAGTGCGATTTCCTGTTACTGGGCTAATTTTCAGCATCCCCAGGGCCCCTGCCAGGTCTGACTTTAGGTACCAACTGGTATTTGAGAAATAAGACATTAATTGTTGTTCTGAGTCAGAAAAAAAATGAGTCCCAAAATTCTTCCAACACTTAAAAAAATTGAAGAGTGCGTCTCTTTTGTTTGTTTGATTACATTTATATAAATATGTAAATATTTTTTGACTTGGTCGATCACCATGCCATTGGTGGCAGTGTGAGGATCCAGCCATTTATCAAGAATGAATCAATCTTTTAATGCTCATGTTTCTCATAAACGTTACCTAGGTAAAGTGAATTTTCACTCCATATTACTTTTTAGGTCCAAACTTGTCTGCTTATTAAGTTTCTTAATATGTTGCAGTCAGAGCTCTATATTTCCAGTAAAAGCATAAAGTTACTATTCTGTCTGTCTGCAACCACCACACAGGAGAGCTTAGGAGCCTGACCTACAGTGAATGCACTTTAATCCTGGAGTTTAGTATACACAGTCTATTTTCAATGTTGGCAGTGCATAGCTCATAAAGGAACTCTTGTATTGTGAACTGGTTTGCTGTGTATGAAGGATATGCAATAGATTGCACACATATCCCTTTTTAATGCCATGGGTAAAATGCTCAATTTATCACTTGCAAAAATTAATGGTTGTACACTTCTGGAACAAAAATGGCAGCATTTCTGAAATTGTGCAGTTTGTGAACTTTTTGTGTGCTGCTGTAATAAAAGTACACTCACCGGCCACTTTATTAGGTACACCTGTCCAACAGATCGATAACACTTAATTTCTAAACAGCCAATCACAAGGAGTCAAATCAGTGCATTTAGTCATGAAGACATGGTCAACACAAAATCCTCCAGATAAAACAGAGCAACAGTATTGGGAAGAAAGGTGATTTGAGTGCCTTTGAACGTGGCATGGTTGTTGGTGCCAGAAGGGCTGGTCTGAGTATTTCAGAAACTGCTGATCTCCTGGGATTTTCATGCACAACCATCTCTAGGGTTTACAGAGAATGGTCCGAAAAAGAAAAAACATCCAGTGAGCGGCAGTCCTGTGGGCGGAAATGCCTTGTTGATGCCAGAGGTCAAAGGAGAATGGGCAGACTGGTTCGAGCTGATAGAAAGGCAACAGTGACTCAAATAGCCACCCGTTACAACCAAGGTAGGCAGAAGAGCATCTCTGAACGCACAGTATGGCGAACTTTGAGGCAGATGGGCTACAGCAGCAGAAGACCACACCGGGTGCCACTCCTTTCAGCTAAGAACAGGAAACTGAGGCTCCAATTTGCCCAAGCTCATCGAAATTGGACAGTAAAAAGATTGGAAAAACGTTTGCCTGGTCTGATGAGGGCTCGATTTCTGCTGCGACATTCGGATGGTAGGGTCAGAATTTGGCGTCAACAACATGAAAGCATGGATCCATCCTGCCTTGTATCAACGGTTCAGGCTGGTGGTGGTGGTGTCATGGTGTGGGGAATATTTCTTGGCACTCTTTGGGCCCCTTGGTACCAATTGAGCATCGTTGGGAACACCTTGTGGAATCTATGCACGAAGAATTGAGGCAGTTCTGAAGGCAAAAGGGGGTCCAACCCGTTACTAGCATGGTGTACCTAATAAAGTGGCCGGTGAGTGTATATCACTAGTATGTAAAGGACCATTATGAATAAGCACCATGGAGACTGCAGAGCATCATGTGCATTGATGTGAGAGGTAAATGTTGACTATAAAGATGTGAGAGGGTGAACTGACACTCACTGCCAAAATGAACCAGGGGACTATTAGACATGTAAAACAACAGTACAGGGAACCTTACTGTGTATAGGGGTCTGAAGCTAAAGGATGCTCACTGCTCCTCTACTAACCAAGTTGCATCAGGATAAAAGACTTCAATTTTCAAGGCAGTAGCAGAATTGGACCTCTGCAGTTTGACAAAAGGTTGCCTTCTCTGATGAGTCATGATGTCTTGTCGGGTGGCAAACATCAGAGAACACCCTGCAACCATTGCTACAAGCACACAAGCTGGTGGTGGAAGCATTATGGTCTGGGGAATATTTTTTGTGGTATTCTCTGGGCCCACTTATCCATGTGGAAGGTACTCTTAACCGATTAGGGTATGAATCCATCAATGCAGATCACATACAGTTATATTTGGACGCTGACACAATTTTTTTGTACCTGTTTACTGAAAAATATTCAACTTATAGTGATTTAATGGACATGGACATAAAGTCCAAACTTTCAGCTTTCATTTGAGTGTATCCACATTAAAATTGGATGAAGGGTTTAGGAGCTTCATCTGCTTAACATGTGCCATCCTGTTTTTAAAGGGACCAAACATAATTGGACAAATTAAATAATTGTAAATAAAATGTTAATTTCTAATACTTGGCTGAAAGCCCTTTGTTGGCAATGACTATCTGAAGTCTTGAACTCATGGACATATTCAGACGCTATGTTTCATCCTTTTTAATGCTCTGCCAGGCCTTTTCTTCAGCAGTTTTCAGATGCTGTTTGTTTGTTGGCTTTTCTGTCAGAAGTTTGGACTTTAACAAGTGAAATGCTGCTCAATTGGGTTTAGATCAGGTGACTGACTTGGCCATTCAAGAATATTCCACTTCTTTGCTTTTATAAACTTCTGGGTTGCTTTGGCTTTATGTTTTGGGTCATTGTCCATCTATTATGAAACACCAACCAATCAGTTTGGCTGCATTTGGCTTCGATTTGAGCACACAGTATTTCTCTGAATACTCTCCAGGATGTAGGTGTATCAATATCCAAATGTGCCATAAAGAGAAGACTGCATGAAAGTAAATACAGAGGGTTCACTGCATGGTGCCAGCCACTCATAAACCTCAAGAATAAAACCAGCACAGTTTTGGAAGAACATTCTTTTGGCAGATGAAACCAAGATCAAACTCTACCACAATGATGGAAAGAAAAAAAGTATGGTGAAGGCAGGGTAAAGCTCATGATCCAAAGCATACCACATCACCTGTAAAACACAGCAGAGGCAGTGTGATGGGTTGGACATGCATGGCTGCCACTGGGTCACCAGCGTTTATTTATAATTTGACACAGGACAGAAATAACAAGATGAATTCTGAGGTATTCAGAGACATACTGTGTGCTCAAATCTACCCATCTGCAGCCAAAGTGGTTGGCAGTTTATAATACAGATGGACAATGACCCAAAACATAAAGCCAAACCCTTCATTCAATTTGAATGGATACCGTCAAATGAAAGCTGAAAGTCTGGACTTTATGTCCATGTCCATTATATCACTATAAGTTGAATATGTTTCAGTAAACAGGTACAAAAAACAAAATTTGTTTCAGTGTCCAAATATCTATGGACCTCACTATCTCCATACATGCAGTCTGTATTCCCTTGGGTGAATGCTGCCTTCCAGCAAGAGAATGTGAAATATCACACAGTTAGAAATGGCTGACAGGGTATGACAAAGAAATCCAAGTACCACCCTTACCCTCCAATTTCCCAGACTTTAACCCAATTGATGTGAACCTAGTCTGTGGGACCAACTCACTCAATATATTTGCTCTATGAATCATTCCCCACAAATTCATCATGATTCCAGATACCTGTGACAACCTACTGAACCTTACTGAGTCACTCCAGCCTGTCTAGCGTGCCGTATACGACATTTACTCTGGATATTGGCTGGTGGTCATAATAATGTGACTCGGCTGTGTATAAACAGTAAGCTCTCACTAGCCAACATGTTCAAAGCAAAAATATTTTCAGAAAATTCAGAGTAACAAGCAGATTTGCTGTTGGTCAGCATTGAACAGAAAAGGTCACACTAAAAAGTTAATATGGTAATTAAAATAAAACTAGTTATAACTGCTAAATTACATATTTTTGTCTATACATTGATAATTGCCGACGTTGCGGCAGTTTTTAGCTGCATTAAATCAGTGTAAAATTCGCAAGAAAGTATGATCCTTTCAAAAATCTGGCGTCAGGTATACCTTGCATAGTAAACATAATGGGCCACATGTATGAAAACTGTCTATGTCTAAAACACTCTTTGCTGCCCATAGCAACCAATCAGAGCGCCCCTTTCATTTTTTTGAGAGCACTACATGAAATTAAGGAAGCGCCTTGATTGGTTGCTATGGGCAACAAAGAGAGTCTTAGACTGAGACAGTTTTCATACGAGGCCCAATGTGCCTAAAAAGGCGCACTGCGCCTAAAAATGCGCATTGCACAAATCGCGGCACATAGCATATCATTGGTAGTGTATGTAATGTGCCTATTGAGGCGCATTGAGCAATGGAGGCGCTGATCATATCATTACTAGTGTACGTAACGCGCCTCAATAGGCGCACTGCGTTATGGAGGTGCACAGTGTATCATTTTTAGGCGCATTACAGTGTGTCGTGCTCAGCGCATAATGTGCCTAGTTTTGGTGTACCACAGTTCATTTACATCAAGAATATGGCGCAAAATAAACCAAAAAAAACGGCGTTTGCATTTTGGGATATGTCAAACTTTGTGCTCCCTGTGTCCACTACTACAATTTAGGTTCTGCATTGTGCACTTCATGGTATATTTTTCCCCAAACAGACTGAAAAATTTTCAGTACATTGTGACCTGGCTTTCCCTACCCAGATGTCAGATGTATGCAGTTATGTTCTGGCTAAACCAGAAAGGGAAGATTTTAAAATACTTTTAAAGCTATGGACACCATTGACATGGAAAAAAATCTTTTACATATGATTCTGCAACTGTTTCTTAATTATTTTTAGTAAGCACTAAGATCGACATATCAGAAAAGAGGTACCTCCACGCTTGTTTAAAGCACATTAAATGAGTATATAGTCCACCTGAATGAAAGAATAAAAAATCTGGCGTGTGATATATCTTGCACAGTAAAATCGGCGCGCCTAATCTAGGTGCATAGCATAACTTAGGTACATAGCATATCATTGCTGGTATATTAGAAGCGCCTATTTTAGGCACATTCAAATGTGTCGTTCCTGACATATAATGCAACTAGTTTTGATGTAGTACAGTTCATTTATATAGGGAATCGGTCGGCAACATTTTTTTGACGGAATATACACCACAAAAATGGCGCAGCCCTAATGGGACATGTCGCCCTATGTTTTATTCTTCATTTTTTCATTCATTTTTTAGATTTCCCAGATATTCAGTTTGCAGCCTGCTCTTAGTTACAGCCTTTTCTCGTGTCTATAATACTTGCTGGATGGCAGGTCTGTGGATTTAGAAGTCTAGAGTTTGTACAGGTATAGAGATAAAGTAAGGTAACCACACCAAAGTCTAAGTGATTCCCTTGAAAACTGTGTTATGTGTCCTTTTATCCCCCTATCTACTGTTTGTGCAGTGTCGGACTGGCCCACCGGAGGGGGCCCGCCGGAGGGGGCCCGCTGGTACCCCATAGCACTGAGGGCCGCTGGGTCCCCGTAATACTGAGCTGGGCAGCGGCACGATGAAGTGAGCTCATCGCATTGCTGCCTTTCCTTGGCCACAGAGCCGTCACTATGCTGTGCGGCAGAGGAGCTGCCGGAGGAGCATCCCGGCGCTGGCGGCGTGATAATGTCACATCGCCAGTGTCGAGCAGAAGAAGACGGGCTCGGCTGACGAAAGAGGAAAGTTAAGTATTAGTGTTATTGTTTTTATTGGAGGTCACCTGCCTGAGGGGAGCTGTATATTCCTACCTGCCTGAGGGGAGCTATATATACCTGCCTGCCTGAGGGGAGCTGTATATTCCTGCCTGCCTGAGGGGAGCTATATATAACTGCCTGCCTGAGGGAAGCTGTATATACCTGTTTGCCTGAGGGGGTATATCTATATACCTGCTTGAGGGGGCATGTCTATATACCTACCTTACTGAGGGAAACAATATATACCTGCATGAGAGGACATATCTATATAACTGCCTGACTAAGGCGAGCTATATATACCTGCCTGAGGGGACATATCTATATACTTGCCTTACTCAGGGGAGCTATAAATACCTGCCTGAGGGGACATATCTATGTACCTGCCTGACTGAGGAGAGCTATAAATACCTGCCTGAGGGGACATATCTATGTACCTTCCTGACTGAGAAGACATCTATATACCTGCCTGTCTGAGGGGACATATCTATATACTTGCCTGACTGAGTGAATATATTTATATACCTGCCTGAGGGGACATATCTACATACCTGCCTGAGGGGACATATCTATAAACCTGCCTAACTGACAGGACATATATATAGCTACCTGAGGGGACCTCTATACGCCTGCATAACTAAGGGGAACTGTATATATCTGCCTTACTGAGGGGATCTATACATGCCTGCCTAACTGAGGGGTATAGTGATGATATGGGATCATGGTGTGGTGGTATTCAGTCACTATATGGTGGGGATATGTGATCATAGTGTGGTGGTAATATTCAGTCACTGTGGTGGTGATATGTGGTCATGATGTTTCAGTATTTGGTCTTAATTATTGGTAATTTTAGCCTTGGGATTCTGGTTTTATGTAGCGGTGTAATTCGGTAACTTTATGACCATTATTTAGTGGTTTTATACTCAGTACTTTGTGTTATAGCTTTTGATATATTTATATAAAATGTATGATTCGGGGTCCGGGAGGGACATATATCTTTAGACTTTTTATGTTCACTGCCAGGGCGCTGCAATTTGATGAAGGAGACTTAGAAGCCCCAGCGCCCCATCTTGATTTCAGATTAGTGTGATGATGTCATTTCGATCTGTATAAATTGAAGCGAGACTAGGTGGGACACTGTACAGGTAACGGAGACAACAAGGCAAAGTGGGCTCCTAAAATCAACTCCTCTGGTGGGCCCTAGGCATCCCAGTCTGACACTGAGTTTGTGTGACCTGCCCTCCTTGGATGCTTTCGCCCTCCCCATACTCTATCAAGCCTTGTAAAACTTCCTTCCCTCATCATTGGTTCTGTCTCCAAACACTGAGACAGGAGAAGGTGAGATCAATTATTCTATTAGAAGCAGGAATAGTACCCTGAAGTATTTTTCGAAATTCAGCAGCACCAGCAGCTAGGTGAAGGATTTAAGCTCCAAAGCAGCAAATAGTAGAGGATTATTTAGAAACGTGCCATACTTTGCATTTTGTAATCAGTCTGAAGGGAGGAGAAGGGGACCACAGTACAAAGGTATCCATATCCTTTAAAAACAACATCTGAAAATAAATGACTCATCTGAAAGAGTGGGATTTTTCATATTTATATCCCACAAAAAGGATAACACAGACAAATAAAAAAAAAACAGGATTCCTTTATGTTAACTACTTAACATAAGGATAGGAAAAGAACCGATAGGTTTCCAGATGCATCTAGAAAGCTAGAGATAGCGTGAAAATTCAGCAGAGTATGAAAATAATAAGGCTTTTCTCCCTCTTCATTCTCGAGTGAACATGTCAAATGCTGAACTTCTAAATGCCCTAGAAGAGCACAGGAGACTGTGTGCTGCATGCCGGCTCTCAACAATATAGTGCATCTAAAAAACTAAAAATGTCCTATATAAAAGTAATATACAATTCTAAAAATATATGCACAAAAAGCAAGACGTGGTTCTAGAAGCAGGTTATAAGCAGTACAAAAGGTCATGTAAACTACCACGATATTCAAATGTGTTATTTTGCTGGAACAAAATTGCTGACACTTATTCAATATATAACATGACAAAAAAACAACAATGCAACAACAATAGTAGCTCAAGAGTTCTGGGACCATTTAGAGTTGTTCTTGCTCAACAGAGACCTTTCTCCATACAAGTGCACAGAGGATGGTGTTAAAGATTTAACATTTCTGTATCCATTTATTTTACGTCTTATAGGACACAAGGACCCACAGAGGCACCAGACCTATAGTGCTGCACCTCAGATTTGGGGCAATTTAACCCAAATCTAGGCAATTGGGATCAGGTTGACTCAAAGTTTTAGCAAAAAAAAAAAAAACTAGACTTGAACCCTATATTGGGTTTGTCACGATCCGGCGATAACAGTATGCGTATTGGCGCCGATCGCAGGCAACCGGGTGTGGATCCGCTGTGATCACCACAGGCGAGATGGTAGATGGAGATCCAAACCAGTGAGCGGAGTCTAAGGAGCCCCTGGTCTTCACCGGAGCCCGCCGCAACGCAGGACGGACTTTGGTCGCTACCCCTGACGTGGCTAGCTGCGGAGACAGCCGAGGTGCAGGACAGGAACTCCAGGCACTAAAGCAATGGTAGAAAGGTACAACAGAAAAACGTATGCAATAGCAGGAAGAAACGTATGCATCAACAGGATTACAGCAGGAACTGAACAGATGCAAGGGCAGGATTCCAGCAGGAACTAGACAGGTATGAGGCAAGTATATAGCGGAGAACACAGGCCGCCGGGACCCCTGCACAGGGAGCCCCAGCAGAGACATGGCAGGAACGGACACTGCGACGGTCCCAGGCAGGGGACCGCGCTGTGAACCGTGACAGGGTTTAAGGGCTTACTTGTTGTTCTGCAGCACTCCCAGTGTAGCTTCCCTCCAGTCACCATGACAAAGGGGTAACTTATGTTATGGTAACCTCAAGAAATGTTGTACCACAAATGTCACGGGAGAATGGTAAGTTAAACCATAAAAACCTCTTATAGGAAAAGCCGTAACCCAAACATATGGTTAGAGAAAGGGTTAGAGAAAAGAAATTGGGACGTCCTGAACCATGACCTTTTAGAGCAAAAGTACAGGTGAACATAAGCAAGTGGCTTCTGAAGGGAAGATGGGCTGTGGCAGGAAGTAGTCCCCACAGAAGCATCACAGGATAGAGTCATAAGCCATTTTGACACAACAACCTGGGGGTTGGGGGGTATGAAAGTACTAAAACAAATCTAGTTAAAGATGGTGTTCTGCAAAATTTTGGAATATCATCACACCAAGTGTGCATGTAGCCATTAAGCATATTGTACAACTCCTGTGCCTCTCACAGAGAAGAAAAATAAACCCTTGTGTTAGAAAGTGTCAGCACCATTTCATCTGGATGTGAACCCTAATAGCCATTTCAGAATGATAGCATTTACAGATAAGAAGCCTTGTCTCTGGAGACTTAAACGGTCACCAACCAAGGACAGAATCCCTTTGTCATTTGTCTTCCACTCTCCAAAACTTTAAAACTAACCAAAAAGGTTACTACATAAGCCAATATCACACTGTGTACAGTCTACTATTCTAAACATTCCCACATTCTAACCCACGTCATTATTTATACTTTAGATTGTAAGCTTATATGGTTAGAGCTCTTACAGTATCATGCGACTTATATTTGTAGTTATTTTGTTCTGTACCGTGAAGTGCCTTGAAATGTGATGGCACTATGGAAATAATTGAAGGGGCTGACTAATCGGACAATTCCTCCCTATTTTAAGGGTCACTGTAACACTGTCAGAAATCATAATGTGTATGATCCTTACTAGGGGCAAGGCAGGTGCCACATGTCCATTGTTATGCTGATTGTAGCACTAGTTGTCTTTCTGAGACACATACCAAGAAAAAACCACTAGAGAATAAAAAAAAAGAATGAATATGTGCATGCATTTAATATTTTTGTTAAACTGTAAAAAAGAAAAACCCTCTAATATTAAACATTAGATGCACACTTATATTTTATTGTCACAACCAAAGCGTCATGTAAGCAACAGAAAAAAAAAAAAAGTTATGAATTCTGTGAAGAAAAATATTTGCTTTTTAACTAAATCCTTACTTTTGAAATCCTGGATGTGTTGCAGTTATTCTGAATGTGATTAAAACAATTCCATCTGTTCTCGGTATACATTCAGGGCTTATTTTAACAGGACATATGTAGAAAATATGTCATTTGCAGACTAACAGAACTGGTGCTAGTACATTCTATAACACATAAATTTAAAAGTTATAAAATTGATTTTTTTATACACATGATCATATTTACATTACATGAACTGTTAAAACAAGTGGTATAAAGTAAACCAACCTAAAAAAGGTGTAAGTTTTAACCTGCACCAGATTTACGAACACTATGATAAATGTGGCAGACTGTCTAGTCTAATATTTAAAGAATGCAATTAATATCTAAATAGCCTTCATCAGAAGCACTATCAGGGCAGTAGCAGCAATACTCTTGTCAGGAGCCCTGATAAAGAAGAGGCCCATTGACATGTTGCGAGATAGGACTTTGTAATGGGTGGAAGGGGGGCAGATGTTTCAGCTGTACGAAGCCCTGAACATATTGAGGACAGTTGTGGCCTTCATCACAAATTTTCAGTGATTTTGCTGCCATAGAATTTGTGCTTCACCTAGCTACAGGTGCTGCTAAATCTCGAACAAATGGACAAGCTCTGCACTCCCTTTCCCATCTTTAATAGCACCAGGAAGGCAAAAGAGGTTAAATACAGCAGACTGAAAAAAGAGGGAGACCACAATGCATAACAGCTCTATTAGGTGTTATTAGGGACAAAAACACATCTTAAATAGTTTACACAGGAAGAAACATGGGGCTTTGATCAAGTGTAAAGAGAAAGCAGAATACCCACTGCAAATTCTAGAATTGTAAACACACGGACCTCACATTTATTATTTATTAATGGAAAAGAATATTCACATGGAGCAAACTGCTATCTGAATATCAGGAAGGGTCTAAAAATTACAGAAAATTGTAGGAAAAACCTTTTATAATATGACGATTAACATACATAAAATATATCATGCCAAATCAGAAGGACATTTTCTCAGAATTCTGCATTGTGTATTAATAAATTGACAAGTAGGGGTTACCATATTTCATGCCAAAAGGTGTGTCCTTGTTCTTTCTGGTTCTTTTTGAGTGCTCTAAGACATAAGGCTAAGCATTTGAAATAACTGAAGACGTAGCCTACAAATACCATTTCAAATTAGTTCAGTGCAATGGAGAGGGACTTGTATATTAGCACTTACTGACTGGGGTCTCCTAAACAGCAAACTTGTGAGCTACCTTACTTCTTGCGAAGGTTTTCTTGCTCTACATGTTCAGCTTACTAGCATAACATTGGCTGAACCAGCAATTACAAGTTCCCAGCCGTGTACCATTTAGGTGTGCTGTAGCATTCCATTTTTACCAACTATGAGCAAAATGCAATGCACAAAAAAAAAAAAAATAATAATTAATAGTCTCACTTTTAGTGAATGAATCATACAGTAAACCAATACACAGAGATGGAAGTGATGACCAAATTGACATACCTTCCAAAACAGCACTGTGCAGCTTTGGGGTTATGAATGGTAAGCAGCTGTCATGTACAATGCCCTTGTAGAAAAAACATGAGGGTCAGGGCAGAGTCTATAGGCATACTGAACATTTGCCTTAATCTTTTTCCCCTAAATGTTCTAGGATTAACAAGCCTCCTGGGGCAGCATGGTGTGTATTCAGACTGTTAACTTCCTCTATGTATAACCACATCAAAGTGAATGTTTAGTCCATATGAGCAGGATGACATAATGGGTTGTCTCCTCAAAAGACCAGATGAGCTGCCAGTACCTGAAGATCATACTTTGCTGTATGGGTCATACTTGCACGCATTAAACCTTTTTGGAATACCAAAAGAAAAAAAGAAACATTGGAAGAGAACACGTCTCTTATTTATGAGGAATTATGTTAACTACTAGCAGACTTTCCTGATCACACCACATTGCCTCCAACACCATCCTTAGTACAAATACAACTCACACACATCGTCTTAGAATCCCCATTTATAAAACAGAACTGCTCTAAGTGCTTATTGAAGAAAACTGAAAACTGATACATAGATATCTATATGAAGCCAATAGATTTTGGACAATTACTCTATTTTTGCAGTTACATTTTATATTTGAAAATTTGTTTTTTTTTTTATTCATGTACAGTCAAACCCAGTTACCTACACCAAGTTCATTAAAGAAGAACATACAGCATTTTATTCCAAGCCAAAATCTTCCTGACTGAGCACCTCCCTTAATCTGCAATGCAATGAATGCTTAAAATAGCATGAAAATGTGTTAAATTTAAATATGTCTCTGTAAAATAGCATGTCATGTAGCAAGAAGTACATGGCAGAAAGATGACAAATGCATAATGTTACACTTATGAGTCATTTTCTTGTAAAGTACGTTCATCAAGGGCTTCTTACTAATTGCATGTACTCAATATTTCAGTCCTTGCATCTCTATGTGTTGTCTTCTGCATTCAATTTATGTGATTGCAGTATTTTAATCTACATTTATAGAATTATCAGTTTGTCCCTTTAATGGCTGTTTAAAGGTTTATAAACTCCACAGATTAACATCTCCTTCAAGTGGCCTCTTGAGAGACTATATAAATTTTGCGAGGTGGAGATTTAACCAACTGGGATTAAAATTAATGATTCTTTTCTTGGGACTTTGATTCCACTACTTCACTTTTGGATACATGGTGTTTGCTTCAATTTAAAAAATGCTAAGCGTTTTAACATCCATATAAGGTTTACACAACTTCAAGTCTGCGGTAACTCCTGTATAATGTGGAAGATTTCTGATAGAAATATTAAAACCATCTAGAGTTATGAGCATAAAGGGTCTGGCTTTGGTGTAGAACAAGAGCCGCAGGACCTAATTTTTAAGTATTTTTTCCCTCTTCCAATTCCAAATATAACAAAAAGAGCATAAGAATATTCCATAGAACAGTTCCTTCTCTCTTGCTCAGCAATGTGTGAAGAAAGTAGTGACCTTGGAGGGAGTCAGAACTTATGACTGGAGTTAGAGTCCCATCTCTACAAGAACCTCAAAACTACTACAGAAGCTTTTTTCAACATATAAGGGAATACACTAAACATTTGAAAAATATGAGGCCAAGCTCACTCATTGGTGATAACAGTGGTGTTTGTCACTCCTTTTGACCAATAACGGTCATAATCATAAAAACCAGAGCCAGTGCTCCCTGTAATTTACAGTGAAAATGCAAGCTAATCAGGAACATCATTCCCAAAATTCTGATATATATCAGTGAGTATGGGGGAAAAGGATGGTCCTGACACCTCACATATCCGAACCCTCTACTGGCCGTTGACGGAGACCCCGCCCCGAAAAAGGCGAACCCTTAAATCTTTCGCCTATCACACCCCATACAACTTTTCTCTTAGACTTACCAGTGTAATATTATGTACGATATCTATTTTCCCATCAGAGGAGTACACTAACTCCCTGTGGAGATACAGCTTTCTAGGCACACTAACGGCCCAGTGATCAGATTCATGTACCAGGTACTATGTATGAATCTACATCTGTGTGGAATTTTTGATTGGACTACTGGAGTCGGTGATAGGAATTGCTGTACCTCATTGAAAAGTCTTTGAAAGCGAGACAAAACACATCTGAGGATTTTTGTATATAATACATGACAATAGATTGGGATCTGTATTTAGCGATTTAGACTCAATATATTTGTGTCATTAGTCTGATTGGATATAACTTTAATCTTAGCTATTTTTTGTAATTGAATACTGGTCGTAATCCATCCATTTTTGTACCCATAATATTACACTGGTACAGCTAAGAGAATAGGGACATGTTGTATAGGATGTGATAGGTGATAGAATTAGACTGTCGCCCTTTTCGGGGCAGGGTCTCTGTCAAGCGCCAGTAGAAAGTTGAGATGTGTGAGGGACAGTAAGGACACACCCTTTATCCCCATACTCACTGCTATATATCGGTATTTTGGGAACAATGGGCGACATGTCAGAAAAGTGGTGTATCCATGCCAGTTTTAGGTGCATTAAATCAGTGTAAAGTGCGCCTGAAAGTCCTATACTTTCTAAAAACTGGCATCAGGTATACTTTTCATAGAAAACTTAATGCGCCTAAAAAGGAACATTGCGCCGAAAAAGGCGAATCAAAAAATAAAAGGCTCATTTTGCAACTCGCGGCGCATATCATTGGTAGTATTGGTACTATCGAGGCGCATTGCCCGACGGAGGCGCATAACATATGTAATGCGCCTCAACAAGCGCATTGTGCGACGGGGGCGCACAGCTCACCATATTTTGGTATACGACAGTTCATTTACAACAAGAATATGGCGTCAAAAGTGGTTTGGGCTCAAAATAGACCAAAAAACTGGCGTTGGCATGTTGGGACATGTCGCCGTATGTTCCTAATTAACTTGCTTTTTTTTTACTGTAAATTAATTTGTTATTTTAAGGATACAATTAAAAGTTAGATTTCAGAGCAGTGGACCTTTTGTATTTGATGTGGTACTTCCATAGATTTATGTCATTACGATCATAAGATCCAGTCTTATCTTCGAAATTAAAAACATTTCATCAGATAAATGTGTCATTCAGGGTCTTTGGAAAGGAAGAGTATCAGTTCTCAGTCACTAAATGTAACTTTGTCAGGCCAAGTGAATGGCTGCACATTTAAAGACTTCAATAAAGTGGAAAACGCAAAGATTAAAATAATAGCTGCAAGCATCTGGCTTATGGATGTTTATTTTAATATTTAGCAAATAATGCATATGGGGGGATAAAAGCTGAAATGCGCTATAATATGTCCATTATGTTAAACTAGTCGGCTATATCATATACTCCCTTAATATACAAAAGACTCCCTGTTGTACTGACCTGCTTTTATTCCAAAATACAACAGACAGATATTTAAATTTCATACAGTGGAGGAAAAATGTCTCTGCTCCACTTGATGTTACATAATTAGGAAAACTGGGAGGTTAAAGAAAGGCGCTTGTTTCACCACATTAAATAGAATATGTCAAACTGGGCATTTTTCTTCAGCAGTTCAGGTAAGACAGACCTAGGAGATGCATGGCTCTTATGTGCACATATGGCATCAAAATGCTCAGGACTCGCTGCTGGGAATTAATGGACCAAATTCTGTGTGATATGAACATGAGGAGAAACGTCCCTGGTGCATATACAGTCTCTCATGCTTATTATTTCTGATGGAAACCATTAGAGCTCTTATGAAACATGTAATATAAATCGCATAGGAAAAAAACATAGTTCTATTAAAAGGGTCATCTTTTCTTTCCAGAAACAGTGCCATTCCTGTCCACAAGGTTGTATCTAGTATTGCAGCTTAGCTCCATTAAACTCGAAAGGTGGTAGTGGTGATGGGGGGAGGAGGTGGGGGAATCCCAGACATAATCAATGAACAGGAATAGTGCAATTCATTGAGAGAAATGGGAACCTTCTTATCTGGGACACCTTTAACATTTTAATCATAGTATATTTTTCCTATGTAGTTCATGTCAGAAATTCAAGGAGCACCCTAAGATTTCTTTCACATATTCTACTTGTGGGGGAATTTCTTTGTTGCCCATAGCAACCAATCAGAGTTCCCCTGTCTTTTCATTTAGCGCTCCGAAAAAATGAAAGTGTAGCTCTGATTGGTTGCTATGGGCAACAAAGAAAGTCTTGAACCTAGACAGTTTTCATACACAAGACCTTTTGTGTATGTGTATTTTACCACTTATTAGAATGTGGATTAGCCCCATTGTATGGTCCTGGCTCCTGATGCATTTTCCACATGGAAAATGAATAAATAACTAATAGGAACACATGCATTTATTACCAGTGCAGATTTGGAATCTATGTCCCTAAAAAGTGTTTAATAAGTATTTTGGTGCACTAAATGCACATTTTATGCACCAAAATAAGTGGCAAACATATAAATCCTGCTAAAGGGTGGATGCATTTTCAGGAAAAGTGTTTTTTGTCACAATTTTTTTCTCTCACTCAAGGTGTGATGTTTGGATCCATGTCTTATTTTTCAGACTTTTTTTTTGTGTTTTTCTTCCATAAACATCCATTGTTTTTCTTTATCTGCTTAAAAAACCCTTGTGTTATCATGTATTGCATTATTATGTGGCTTTCATTGTGGTGTTTTTCACCTCACAAGTTATGTGATTCAAAGAGGAATTACTACATGACATGATGTATGAATCCAATGATGTGCTATGAGAGAAAAACCAAAGAATAAAGACCACCTAAACACTCTGGTACTAAAACCTACATTTTTTTTAAATGCCACCAATAACACATACGAGGCAGAAAAAGAAAAGCAAAAACCTGTGAAAAAATCCTTGAAGGGGTTATTAAAAAGAAAGTTCCATTTGGTCCAGAGTGGTCCAAAAAAGAAAAAAACAAATACTTACCTAACTTTCCCCAGCTGCTGCCGCTGCTTCCTTGCTGCCAGCAGGGGTGCCAATAGGGCAGTATGGTCAGTACTCCTGTCAGGGGCCCTAATCAAAAAGGGGCCCACTGATATGTTAAAAAATAGGAGCTAGTAAAGGGTGGGGCCCCTATTTTATTTGGCTGTATGCGGCCATGAAACGATGAATAGATGATTGATGGCAGCCCCGGCTGCCAGCAATCCGCTTCTCTCGACTCCTGGGTTCTCGAGGAGAGGCTCGTGCCCATTCACTTACAACAGAGTGTGAACCCCTCCAGCGTATTGGAACCATAACCTGTAAGTCGAAAGGAGTGAATTGCCAGAAGCTCAGGAGCGACAGCAGTGGAGGACAGTTTGGTAAGTGTTAGTTTCTTCTCTTTTTTGGACCACAACTTTAGTTCTTACTGGACAACCCCCTTAAGTGGTTGTCTGCTGTATAAGGACATAATGAGGTAAAAAGGGGGTCCCTCTTTTGGCTCTAGATCACCACAGAATATTTATTAGCCAGGATTGATGGCCACTTGTTTTAGTGAAAACCCTGAAGTAGGCACTTACACATTACATACTCAGATAATACATATTTTGACAATTTTTTTAGGTAAGTTCCCATCTGTAATTAGGCTGACTGGTTTGGATCATAAGTTTGGACCACATGTAGCATTGTGAAAAAATAAATTCCAAAAGGTAAAAATGACAGACAACACTGTTGGAAGCCATACAGATCAATACTGATAAGTTGAATTAGTGCACTGTATATTTCATTATGAACATACAGATGTCTGACCATATAAAGTGAATCGGAAAGGAACTGATTGCTGGACATGAAATTTGTGCCAGATATATATATGTATGCGTATATATAATATATTAATATATATATATATATATATTATATATATTATATAATATATAGAGAGAGAGAGAGAGAGAGAATGATGGAAGAGAAGAGATGAGAAAGAGAGAAATAGAGAGAGAGAAATAGAGAGAGAGAGAAAGAGAGAGAGAGACAGAGAGAACGCGAGAGAAAAGCTTTCAGTTTGTTTGTTACTAGTTTTGACTAATTTAACAATTTTCCAACAGGAGGCGTAACTAAGTCTCATTCATAACCTGACATTTATAAACTGGGCAAAGTCATTTTTGTAGGAAATGTACAACACACACTGTAACCTCCATAAGTGGTCTCATGTGTGCCGTACTCCACATTATGGACTGCAACATTATGTTGCTCAGATGGGATACATCTTTTTGACATTTTTTATTTTTATTTTGAAATCGCCATAGAAACAAGTTTACACATGACCCCCCCCCCACACACACACACACACACACACAATATACAGCCTACTTTGCATATATCATGGTGATAAAATTGAAAAACAGACCCTTGAGACACTTGAGAATAAAAATAGAGGAGGTTGGTCTCTATGTTTATAACTGTTTTGCAACAATTAGATCATGGGTGAAAATCCAATCAGAACAATACCTGCATGGAGGTTGCATGTTGCACCCCCTCCCCTCTCCACACACACATACACTTCTTACAGTCTCCTATGTAGATGTGTGTCTGATATTGAGAAATGAATGAGCTAGGAAAAGGATTACTGCAGAAGCCATTGATGCTAATAAAATGATGATAGTTCTGAAATAACACATTACTTTATAGTACTCTATCTCAGTAATAGACCATCATCCAATTCACTGAGCATCTGATCAATACTTAAAACTGTAGACTTATCATCCCCCTTCAGCAGGTGCCCCGTGGTGAAGTTTACCTGTGCCAGGTGCCCCTTAGACTTAGAGTACTGCACACAATATGGGACATATTGATCGTACATCTCACTAGTGATAGAACATTATAGCTTTGGCGTAATACATGAAGGTAGTATTAAAACACAAAATTGCAGTACAATGCTATAACCAATTCAGCATTTTAGCACCACTCCGGACCCAGAAGGAGATAAGCTCCAAATACAAAAACGAAGCTCATCCAGTTACATAAGACCCTAAATGACAATAATAGATATTTGGTATTAACCTAATAACATAGAACTGAAGAGAGAGAGAGACAGAAGTGATACAAAGTATACAGATGAGGGCTGCTCATGCCAGTGAGAGTACTGTACCTCTGATAGAGCCATGAAGAGGGTGCGAGGCTGTGATGTACAAAGTGCCCCCGGGTGTTTCCAGCCAGATAGCAGAAATCTGACAACAGCTCAGGAACCTGACAAACTGTAGGGATCTCAGTCACTGTCCTCTTCCACTGTGAAGCCTATGGCAGAGTCTGCTCCCCAGAAATGCATTACCAGCAGCCATCTCATGACTAATTAATCAGTCCCAGTGACCAGAATAGGAGAAGAGAAAGAGAATAGGGAGAGCTTAGGTGGAATCATGCAAAAAGCAGCAGCAGCCAATTCACTTAGAGCTTCTTTCTCCTGTGAATTCATCATCGCCTCTGCTTCCTACAAGCTCACAGAGAAAAGTGGCAACAGCACACTCCGCACACTCAGCGGCTGGATTTACCAGGGCAATTGAAGCTGTTAACCAGTTCATCTGGAGTTGTGATGTATTGCAATGCATGACTGGAGAAACCAGGACCTCCCTATTGGTCAGGCAGCATTGTTTTCTTATTGGTGGCAAGCTATTTAGCCGGCTGGCTTGCCTTGTACAGAAGCAAGTCCTACGTAGAAGAGATGCTAGTAGTGTCCTGCAGGTAGGAGAGATGTGGTATTCAGCCTAGTCAGTTTATAGGGAGGGAGTAGAATATAGCAATTACATCAGACTGGGTTAATATGAAATAGGAAAAACTGCAAAGTGTTGGACTTTGAAGGAGATGGATTTTGAAGGCGCAATAGTTACTACATTACAAGCTTCATTTACAGGTGATCAATATAAAAATGCCCAAACATAGTTTGCCCATCTGCTAATTTTTTGTCTTACTCATTTTTAATTTAGTTCTTACATATTTTAGTACCTGCTAAGTCCAGATTGCAGACCATTTTTATGACACTAGTAATATCCCACTATTTTATGTATACAGCTCCAAGGCAGAACTATATGTATCTAAGGCTACAAACAAACAGTCACTGTACTTACCACCTGTCCTAACAGGGCACATCCCACCATACACATTGAAGGTATATCAATAGAAGATGCCATCAATGCATAACAGGTGCAGGTCTTACATCTGGGACCTGTATTTATCTCAAGAACAAGCCCTGAAACCTCTAAATTTTGAATGGAGAGCTGGTCAGAACTCTTTCATTGACTTTAGTGGGGGTTCCAATAACACCTGAGCAGTGTGACTATCACACATTGATGGCATATAACATTCAAGGGAGATAAGAGGCACTCAAGTGTCACATCAGACCATTCAGAACCATTGACATCAGTGTGGTCTGCGTGCTAGATGACCGGCAAGAGTACCTGACCTGGCTAATGCACAATGCTCTCCTCGACATCTCCAGCATCGTTGGTAGTGAACATTCTTGCTCAGAGTGAATCGAGTTTCATCACTGAGCAGGACTTAGGATCACTGGTCCCTCATCCAGCGTAGATGCTCCCTGACCTATGCAAGATGATGTTGCCTGTGCCTGGTGATGTGTTCAGGTACCCTTGCCAGTCATCTAGCACACATATCACCCTGATGTAAATAGTTGCAAATGGTCTGATGTGACACTTGGTTGCCTCGCCCCTCCTTTAAACATGCCTGGAGTTGTGTAGCATTCATCATCCAGTTCTGAAGGCCATTGTTAACAATGATGTAGTCATCAGTGTGTGAAGTAGCCATAGGATGTCCACATCTTTGCCTTCCTGTGACTCTTCCAGTCTCTCTGTATCTCTGATACAACCTGCTGATGACACTCTGTGATACACTAAGCTCAGTGGCCACTTCCGTCTGAGAGCATCCTGCTTGAAGTCTCGCATCCCAATTCAAACTGATCCCCTAAATTTATTGTGTAATTCAGGGATCAAACACCTGTTGTGAATTTTGTCATTAAGCTCCTTTTTAGAGATCAGCAAGTTGTGCTAAAAGTACTGAACACTGAACAATTGGACATGTGCATTCTAAACTTAAGAGATAGTCTTGTTTAGTTCATGAAAAAAAATTCAAGTAGTGTATATAGCTTGGCATATACATTAAATGAAGCCAGAAATGTGATGTGTCTCTAACCTTACATGTTGCTAACCTACAGAATGTAAGAAAGCAAGGTTTAGCAAATAGATTACTACAGAATCAGACTACACAGGGTATCTTTGAAGATGGTAGACATGGAGACATATGTGGCAAAAAAAGATCTCACACCATGCGTCAGTTGATCCTTATTTTGATATTCTAGTGAAGATGCTGACTGGCATGGTTGCTTTTAGGTTTGTATAGAAACACATATGTCTGAATAGGAACTGTATACATAAAAAGGTAGGAGAAGTTTAACCAAGCCAATATGATGTCAACGTCCATTCCTTGTGTCTTAAAGGGTCATCTCTGACAGGGACCTTTTGACAAATCTCTTCACTGCACGGCTATACAGCTGATTTGGCGATAGCTGGGCAACGGTCTCCTAGGGCTAAGATGTATGACAACCATATGCAGTTCAATGGCACAGAAAATAAGCTGAAATTAACATATATTCAGTTCTGCATTTTGATATTAATAAAACAAAATAGAGCTGTATAAGCCATATAGGTACTGCTGTATGACAGAAAACAAATAAGCATCAATTTATTAGTTACTTCTTAACGCATTCACGAAGAGAGAACCTTATTTCTGTCATAATTAATTAACCATACAGTACAGACCAAAAGTTGGGACACACCTTCTCATTCCAACAGTTTTCTGTATTTTCATGACTATACAAATTTTAGATTCACACTGAAGGCATCAAAACTATGAATTAACACATGTTGAATTATATACTTATCAAAAAAGTGTGAAACAACTGAAAATATGTCTTATATTTTAGGTTCTTCAAAGTAGCCACCTTTTGCTTTGATTAATGCTTTGCCACACTCTTGGCATTCTCTTGATGAGCTTAAGAGGTAGTCACCTGAAATGTTTTCACTTCACAGCTGTGCCTGTCAGGTTTAATAAGTGGGTTTTCTTGCCTTATAAATGGGGTTGGGACCATCATTGTGTTTTTCAGAAGTCCGGTGGATCACAGTTGATAGTCCTACTGAAGGGGACTGCTAGAATTTCTATTATGGCAAGAAAAAAACAGCTAAGTAAAGAAAAACGAGTGGCCATCATTACTTTAAGAAACTAAAGTCAGTCAGTCCGAAAAATTGGGGAAGTCCCCAAGTGAAGTTGCAAAAACCATCAAGCGCTACAAAGAAACTGGCTCACATGAGGACCGCCCCAGGAAAGGAAGACCAAGAGTCACCTCTGCTGCGGAGGGATAAGTTCATCCGAGTCACTAGCCTCAGAAATCGCAGGTTAACAGCAGCTCAGTTTTAGGGGACAGGTTTCAATGCCACACAGAGTTCTAGCAGCAGACACATCTCTACAACAACTGTTAAGAGGAGACTGTGTGCAGCAGGCCTTCATGGTAATATAGCTGCCCGGAAACCACTACTAAGGACAGGCAACAAGCAGAAGAGACTTGTTTGGGCTAAAGAACACAAGGAATGGACATTAGACCAGTGAAAATCTGTGCTTTGGTCTGATGAGTCCAAATTTGAGATCTTTGGTTCCACCACCGTGTCTTTGTGCGACGCAGAAAAGGTGAACGAATGGACTTACATGCCTTTTTCCCCACCGTAAAGCATGGAGGAGAGGTGTGATGGTGTGGGGGGGCGGGTTTCCACGTGAAGCATGGAGGAGGAGGTGTGATGGTGTGGGGGTGCTTTGCTGGTGACACTGTTGGGGAGTTATTCAAAATTGAAGGAATACTGAACCAGTATGGTTTCCACAGCTCCAGACTGTGTAAGGGCTATTTGACCAAGAAGGAGAGTGATGGAGTGCTACCAGGGACGGACTGGGAATAAAAATCAGCCCTGGCACTAAGCCCCCACCAGCCCACATACAATATCCGCTTAAAAAATGTCCCTTGTTCTCGCACCTCGCCACTGTCTAAAATAAACTACACTATAAAGCTGCTTTCACACGGAGCATTTTTGGTGCATTTTTTTATGTGTTTTTGGTGCGTTTTGTGCAGAAAGGCAGAGCAGTTAATGCTGAACATTTCTCCACAAAAATGCACCAAAACCGCTCTGTGTGAGAGCGCCTCCCACAACAAGCAAAAAAAGAAACAGGGGTTTGCAGGAGAAACCCCTCATCACAGAGTCAGGTGTGCATGCTTTTTACAATCTGGGACAACCCCAAACCACTGACATACATAAGCACCACATAACCTACATCCCACCAATCAGATCCAAGTAGTCAGGTCACCATCACATAAATTACAGCACTGACTCAACACAGAAGTAAAAGCAGAGACTCACAGGATACTTTCAGCGCTGAGGGGAAAGGTTGTTCTTTTCCCTCTTTCTTTCTTCTGGCCCAAACCTCCATGATGCCTTCCCTTGTTGTTCCCTTTCCCATTTCTTTCTCTGTCCAGTACGCATGCAATGTCTTCTTCTCCCGGTCACTACTCGTCCCTGTAGAATTTACAACAAATACATTAGACTCCTCTCTTTCCAGCATTTCCTATAAATTCCAAAACAGCGTATGTTAGACCTAAAATTAGAAATTAAAAATGTCAGATAAGTGGCATTGTAAAAAGGTTGACCCCATTTAGGCAAAGGCAGGGCCAGTATGCGGCAAGAGGGTAGTATGTAGGAGGCAGAATGTATGTAGGCAGGCAGGAACAGTATGCAGGCAGAGTCAGGGGACAGTATGCAGGCAGGCAGGGATGAGTATACAGGCAGGGATGAGTATACAGGCAGGGATGGGTATACAGGCAGGGATGGGTATACAGGCAGGGCAGGGACAGTATATAGGCAGGCAGGACAGTGTATAGGTAGGCAGGGCTATTATAGGCAGCCAAGGCAGTGTATAGGGAGGCAGGCTATTTAGGCAGCCAGGGAAAGGGTATAGGCAGCCAGGGCAGGGGCATCATATAGCAGGGAAGGGGTTTTAGGTAGCCAGGGCAGGGCATCTATTGCCAGGGCAGGGTATAGGTAGCCAGGGCCCGGGCATCATATAGCCAGGCAGGGTTAGGTATCCAGGGCGGGCACTTATAGCCAGGCAGGGTTTTAGGTAGCCAGGCAGGGTATCAGTAGCCAGGGCAGGGCATCAGTAGCCATGGGCAGGTTTTCAGTAGCCAGGGGAGGGCATCAGTAGCCAGGGCAGGGCATCATATAGCCAGACAGTGTATAGGTAGCAGGCAGGATTTTAGGTTTGCCAGCAAGAGGTATCTGTAGCCAGGGCAGGGCATCATATTGGCAGGGCAGTGTATAGGTAGCGAGGGCAGGGTATAGGTGCCAGGGGGAGGTATAGGTAGCCAGGCAGGGTATAGTAGCCAGGGCAAAGGGCATTCTTTTAGCCCGGCAGGTTATAGGTAGCCAGCAAGGATATCAGTAGCCAGGGCAGGGCATCATATTGCCAGGGCAGTGTAATAGGTAGCCAGGACAGGGTTAGGTAAAACCAGGGCAGGGGATCATATAGCCAGGCAGGGTTTTAGGTAGCCAGGCAGGGTATCATAGCGCCCGGGCCGGGCATCATATAGCCAGGGCAGGGCATCATATAGCCAGGGGCAGGGTTATAATAGGAGCAAGGCAGGGTTTAGGCAGCCAGGGCCCGGGGTATAGGTAGCCAGGCAGGGCATTATATAGGCCAGGCAGGGTATTTGGAGCCAGGGCAGGGCATCATATAGCCAGGGCGGGTTATAGGTAGCCAGGGCAGGGCATTCAATATAGCCAGGGCAGGGTTATAGGTAGCCAGGGCAGGGCATCATATAGCAGGGCGGGGTATAGGTAGCCAGGCAGGGGTATCTTAAACCAGGGCAGGGCATATATAGCCAGGGCAAGGTATCGGTAGCCAAGGCAGGGATCAGTAGCCCGGGCAGGGCATATATAGCCAGGGAGGAGTATCAGGAGCCAGGGCAGGGCATCATAAATGCCAGGGCAGGGCATCATAGCCAGGGCAGGGGCAGTATATATCCAGGGCAAAGGGGTTATTATAGGCAGTCAGGGCAGGGGCAGTTTATAGCCTGGGCAGTGGCAGTATATAGCCGGGGGAGTGCTTTTTTAGGCAGCCAGGGCAGGGGCAGTATTATAGCCAGGGCAGGGGCAGTATTAGCCAGTGCAGGGCTATTATAGGCAGCCAGGGCAGGGGCAGTATAGCCAGGGCAGGGCAGGGGGCAGTATATAAGCCAGAGAAAGGGGAGGGGCAGTAATATAGCCAGGCCAGGGCAGCATATAGCCAGGGCAGGGGCAGTATAGGCCCGCCAGGAAGGGCTATTATAGACAGCCAGGGCAGGGGGCATTTTATAGCCAGGGCAGGGGCAGTATATAGCCAGGGCGGGCTTTTTATAGGCAGCCAGGGACAGTAAAATAGTTTAAAAAAAAATAAAAACGTAATTTCTCACCCGCCCGTCCCGTCTTTCACTCGGAGCCGGTGGCCGCTCACTGCAGAGTGCGGGGCGGGAGCAGGCGCGATTACGTCATTACATCGCGAGCCTGCCCCGCGGCCTCCTGGGAGCTGAACGGACGGGATCAGTAGATTCCAGATTGTTCAGCTTCGGGTCGCTGCTTGGGAACGCGCGGTGCAGGCGGCGGCCGTGATGGCTTTCAAATGCCCGGTTTGCCCTATGGTCAGTCCGGGCCTGAGTGCTACGCTAGATGACCTGGCCTCCACAGTCACCAGACCTGAACCCAATCGAGATGGTTTGGGGTGAGCTGGACCGCAGAGTGAAGGCAAAGGGCCAACAAGTGCTAAGCATCTCTGGGAACTCCTTCAAGACTGTTGGAAGACCATTTCAGGTGACTACCGGTATTTGTCCTGTGCCGTGAGGACGTGTCCTAAGAGACCTTTTTTGCTGCCATAGTGGGGGAACAGTGGCATAATTGCATTTGTTTGCCCCTATTTAAAGCAAATCACAGTAAAACTGCTATATTGAAATCCTGTATTGAGATTTGCTGAAAACTCAGACTTTCTCCAAACATGATGCCGTTATTGCAGTTCTGCTGTCAATTGCATTAAACAGCACCATTTTTCTGCAGCTTACAAAAATGTATTTTTCTTATGTTTGTATGTAGGGTTATATACAGTGCAATAGCTATAGGGGTGCAGAGGTAGCAGTCAATACCGGCTGTAGGAGCAAGAGCTTTAAGGGGGTTGTCTCCCAATGCTGTTTCACAGAGCCACAGCTAGCCGTTCACCTTTCCTGGTCAGGCTGTGGGTGGTTCTATAGCTGTGATTGGCATATCAGCTCTGCTATTCCTAGCTATTCCTGTTATAGTGACATGACTGCTGGACAGAGCTCTAACGGTTAAAGTGGTTGTCTCACTACTTTGATTCATCTTACCTCAGTCCTGTTTTCTCAGGATTATTTTTTAATTCAAGGGCATGTTTACCGGCTTTACTGGCTTCTACTGGCTACTAATGGCCTGCAATGAGAAGCTGCTGAGGACACCTGGTCTGTAACCACAGCGACCAGCGCTGTCAGCCTATTAGACGAGATCAAACAGGTCTGTAGCTATAGCGACCTGAGGAACTGATGAAGTGCATACAAGACTGGATATATAGGAATAGGTAGGACACAGTTAATGGACACAAATTGCAAAGTGACTTGTTTTTGTAAGATCTTTAATATAAAAAACAATCCTTGTAGTGAGACAACCCTTTTAAAACTTTTTATTAATTTGGTCTGCAGTTTGGAGCAATTAGAGAAGAGAAAGAGCAGAGGGAGGTTGTGTGTAACCTAGATAAACTTGTATACACGGTGTAAGCCACGCTAGGGAGTGGAATCTAAGTAGGTCCGGTTTTCACCAGGGCCCGCAGCAAAGCGGGATGGACTTGCTGCGGCGGATTGCTACCAGGTCGCTACCCCTAACGTGACTTGCTTGCGGTGGCAGCCGAGGTGTTGCGCAGTACAGAATCATGAAGCAGGCTCGTAGTCGGGGACAGGCAGAAGGTCAGGACAGGCGGCAATGGTTTGTGGTCGAGGGACGGAGGCAGAAGGTACGGTACACAGTAGACAAACAAGACACTCAGGAACGCTTCCACTCAAGGCACAGGGCACTATCGATTCGGTAAGGTGCTAAGGAAGAGGCAGGGCTTAAATAGGGTCAGCGCCCGGTGAGACCAATCACCGGCGCGCTGACCCTTTAAATTTTCCAGTAATACCGCGCCGGCCGCAGCTGGGGACGCTGCGGTGGTGTGGGTGTGCCTGCGACCCGACACGGGGGTCGCAGGGACACTCGTAACAATCTTCTTTATCTCTTAAACAAAGCAAAATCAAAACAGCAATGTATTTGATAATAGTCTTCATTTAACTTTCCCTACATGTTAAAATCTAATCATTGGGGTGAGAAAACTTTTTTAAGTTATAGCTCTGGTTATATATATGTACGTACTTAGATTATATTTGACTCTTTAAATCTCCTAGGTGCTCCCATGATGCAGGATCAGAAACTGTGCCTACACCATCTGTTGCGGGAGCCCAGCTGTAATGTACAGTTGGGCTTCTGATGCAATGTTGGAATATGAGTTAGCTTTGTTCTGGCAATTAAACCCACTAAATACTGTAAATAACCTACAAATATTAAAGTATAAGAGCAATCTTAGATCATATTTAAATGTGATAAAGAGCACCATAAACTAGATAGACAAACCAAAACCATCTTTGAGAGCGTTTTGGTTTGGCCACTAAATACTGTGGTATACTGCATATTGTACTAGTGATTATGTGTTTAAGTACTTTAATTGGAAAAAAAGGAAAGCAATTTTAAACATGGTAAAAAAATGTAAAGTTTCAAAACACCTTCCTTTCTTATTTATCATACACAAATAATAAAAAAAAATGAACCATTTGAACCACCATTTTATTTGAACTGGACATTGACTATACCTGTCCTGGGCCACAGCATGAGCCCCAAACCTGCATGACCCGCAGATTTAAAAAGTGCCGGAAAAAGGAGTCTTTCAACCACCATTTTAGTTGAACTGGTCATTTGACTATACCTGTCCTGGGCCACAGCATGAGCCCCAAACCTGCATGACCCCGGGTTAAAAAGTGCCGGAAAAAGGGTTTTTTCAACCACCATTTTAGTTGAACTGGTCATTGACTATGTATGTCCTGGACTGCAGGATGAACCTTAAATCTACATGACCCACAGATTAAAAAGTGTCTGAAGAAGGAGTCTTTGAACCACCATTTTAGAGCAGATTGGGGACGCTGTTCGTTACTGTGATTCACAGGGCACCGACCCAGCGATGACAGGCCTGACGGTCCTGCAACCGACGATACGCTGGCTTGCGCGTTGTCGCCAGCATTGGAATGAGCACCATGTCTCGTACCTCTACCTCCATGTCCCACACCCCTTTTTGCTCGCTTACCACCTGCATTTCGCTCCATGTTCAGAAAGATAAAAATTTCAGAAGGTATGGAAGAGTTTTTGACAGTCTCTTATTAGAAGACGGCAAATCACAGCTATTCTTAAATCCCTCTAATTTCCTACATCAAGCTAGGAGTAGAAACTGAATTGTTTCTAGCGAATACCTGTGAAATGTGGTCTGGTGGAAGAACCGTAAGACAAAATCAACAGTGTTCTTCCTTCAGCCCCAGGGATTTACAACTGCCCAGTAGGACTAGGAATTAATAGTTTTCAACAAACTATCATACAACTGCACTATCTGCGCCAAACTGAGATTCACCGAGCGCAATAAAAATATTCAGAATGAGAAATTGCATTTTTTGCAGCAATGACAAACGAGAACAGTTACTAGAAACATTTTCTATCAAAATGTTGTACAACGTGGCTATTTGAAAAAACTAGGGCCGCACAACGTGCAATACAGCTATTTAAAAGTTATGCGGATAACATACGTTGGATTTTGCACAAATGAAATACACCAACAGTATCTACTAAAGGTCTGTTTCCAACTTTATGTACACGGTGGCTATTTGAAAAAAACTGGGGCGAACCAAAGTGCAATACAGCTATTTAAATGTTATAAGGATAATAAAAGGTGGGTTTTGCACCTATGAAATACACCTGCAGTTACTAGAAAATTTCTGTATCCTAAAATAAGTACAAGGTGGGTCTTTGAACAAAACTGGGCTGCGTCAAAGTGAAAAACACCTATTTAAAATTTATACGGATAATAAAAGGTGGGTTTTGCACCTATGAAATACACCTGCAGTTACTAGAAAATTTCTATATCCTAATATAAGTACAAGGTGGGTCTTTGAACAAAACCGCTCCCTTAAAGGGGTTTTGCCACGAAGTAAAATTGACATGGGAAGTTTGTAAATCAAATAATAAACATTTTCACCATTCATTATTATTAAAAATTATGCACCGTTTAACTGCTCCTTTAGTGATCCATTGTTTACAGCTCGTCTCCAGGGGATACAACCAGGGCTGAGAGCGTCTCAGTCCTGGTTGCACATGCTCAGACATCAGCTCTTCTCACAGGCAGCTACTGAGAGTTCAAGCCCAGGTGCTGTCATTCTACTCCTGTTCTCTGTACTCCTTAGTAATTACTCAAACAGTGCAAATAAAATAAAAAAAAGAAACCTCAATGTGGTATGTGCATTGAAAAAGAGAAATAAAATCCACAGGTTTGGTTCCTGCAGGGATTTGAACGGAGGACCCTTGTGCCTGGAGGCAAACATTTTACCTCTTAGCTACAATGTAGCTACTTACAGTTCTACACATAAACAGGCTATTCTTTGACTAGAGAGAGGAAAGGCATGGTGATGTCAGCCTGTTGGGTCACATGATATGCAATTTAATCAAATCTCACACGCCCCCTTCTGAGCACACAGTGCTGAAGAGCTGGTTGCAGTATGTATGAAATGACATAGTGGCAAAACCCCTTTAAGTCTTTGTATAAGAAAATGACTATGAAAAACAAATTAAAAAAGACATAAGTTTACATTTATTTTTTTTACTAATAATAAAACATAACAAAAATTGTATACGTTTGGTATTGGCGAATTGTACTGGCCTGGTCTGTCATTTGCAACACACTGAAACCTCCAAAAATAAAATCAAAAGACGTTGGTGAAATTGCATGTGTTTTTTCCATTCAACCCACAAAGATTTTGTTTTGGGGGGCGAGTGGTGTGGGACAGGCAGTTTAGCTGAATGGACCCTGAAATTCCTTATGGCCCTGACCAGACTATTATATATATATTTTTTTTTATTACAAACACTTCATAAGTGTCCAAAAAATGTGTCTGGACATTTACATTTTTAGGTTTTGCAAGTCTTCCCTTCAGTACAATTATTTGCATAATTACAGTAATATATGCAGTTCTAATATTTTTTAACACGAAATGTTGCAGATGTTGGGAACAAAAGGCAGACCTATAATGTATAACAACACACCTGCTTCACAATGGAGAGTTTAGCATATAAAAAGAGATACCTACAATTTAAATTGAAGCTGTACTTTATAGTAAGAACACTTGTATCATAAAGTCATGTAGTTATATGTGTCAGGCCGATCTGCCCTGTGATCACTTTGCATTGTTAAAGAGTCATCCGTACAAAGAAGGATAAATCATTTTTGCCATTTATTTTGTCAGAGAATACTAGTGTCTTAGTTATCAATTTTTAAGACTAGCAGGGAGAATGGCTCAACTGATATTCAAAGACGAAAAAAATAAAATAATTTAAATGAAGCTATGGTCATGAGTAATTATTGTAATTTGAGTAACTGTTTTTTTTTTTTTTTTTTTGTATATGATGGATTCCAAGGCCACAGCTATAGCATGCAGGGAGGTACCAGTCAAACCTTGGCCTTGATAGACCTGATAGACCTCACTGCCATATAAAAATGACCTGTGCTATAAATGGTACATGGTATGTCCTATTACACATTTTGCAATGGAAGTAAGAAGATTTAACCCTTTGCAGCCAGTTTGGGCCTTTATATTATGGACATTTTTTTCTTTTTCTTTGCCACCTCTGAGAGTCAAAACTATTCTTGTCTCTATCAATGTGGTCACATACGAGATTATTTTTTGCAGACTAAGCTTTAGTTTTATTTGTAACCATTGTGGAGTACATATCACTTTTCTATTCTGTATATTTAGTTTTTGTGTTGGCTTGTGTAGTTTTTTCTTTGCTTGTGTTTTACAATTATAGTATAGTTTTTTGTATTAGTAAAATGTAATTTTTGTAACTTTTTCAATTTTTTTTACAATTCTTTCTGTCATGCAAGGGAACATAATTGTTTACATAACATACTGCACTACCTATATAGTGCAATATATTACTGTAGTATATTACTCTAACTTTAGAAACAATTATAGGTGCATACATTTTTTCAGACACTACAAAAAAGTCTCCTTCTTGAAGGGATTTTGCCACAAAGTAAAATTGACGTGGGAAACTTGCAAATTAAATAAGAACAATTTTTACTATTCATCATTATTAAAAATTCTGCACCGTTTTTTATTTTAGCTGCTCCTTTAGTGATCCATTGTTTACAGCTCATCTCCAGGGGATATGACAAGGGCTGAGAGCTCCTCAGTCCTGGCCAGACACGCTCAGACATCACTTCTCCTCTCAGACAGCTACTGAGTGTTCAAACCCTAGGTGTTGTCATTCTACTCCTGTCCATTGTACTCCTTAGTAATTAGTCAAACAGTACAAATAAATAAAATAAAGAAACCTCAATGAGGTATGTGCATTGATAAAGAGAAAAAAATTCCACAGGTTTGGTTCCTGCAGGCATTTGAACCTAGTACCCTTGTGTTGTGAGTCAAAAACTTTACCTCTGAGATATAATGTAGTTATACACAGCTCTATACATAAACAGACCTTTCTTTCACTACAGAGAGGAAAGGCCTGGTGGTGTTATCCTGCTGGGTCACATAATATGTAATTCAAACAAATCACACACGCCCACTTCTGAGCACACAGAGCTGAAGAGCTGGATGCAGGAGGAATGAGATGAGTTTGTGGCAAAACCTCTTTAATCGATTAGCCAGGAATATAGACATAGTTGTTATACATTGTACACTTACTGAGCAATGGTCGAGGTAATGGCATTAAAAGAGATTGCTGAGTCCCATAGCAAGCAGTTGAATAGATTACTATAACTATCTTGTAGGGAAGTGTAGGGTGAGGACAAACTTGTCTGTCTGCTTTGGTTTGATTAATAGGTCTCATTTTATTTGCACATAGGGAGAGATCTGTCAAGGCGGATTGTGCTATTTTTTTTGTCAAAACAGTACACAGCACGTCTGAAGCCCGACTGACCCACAGGAGTTAGTGGTGTCTGTTGAGCACCATTGGTGTCCGTTGTGAAACAGGTCCATTTGAGTCTACAGCTGTGTTGAACCTCTGACGTAGATGTAAACTAGGACTTACTGTGCAACCATTCAACTACACACATTGGTGGAAACCAGCAGTTGATTCAGGCATGGGAACCTGCTTACAGAATGGCCACCGCCCACCAAACAGACCAATTATTAGTCCAGCAGTAGAGTTCCCAGCTCCTGTTCCATATGTCATGACTTCATAGCATCTGTGGTCAATCCTCCCCACCGTCATGTTACCAGAACTGCTCATTTACAACAATAGCAATTACAATGAAATATAGCATGTCATATTAACCTTCAGCATCTCCTCCAACAAAAGTAATAATGGCATATAGGAACAGCAGTAACATAACATTCCCAGTGGGCATTACTCAAAAAAGTCTCTTAACGGAGTTGTGCGGTTTCTATGAAAAATAAACATCAACCTCTTAGGCCATGTTCACACGGCTTAAAATGGGCCGTATTTCGGTCCGTAATTACGCGCCAAAGTGCTCAAATTACGGGCTGAAAACGGCCCATTCATTACGGTAATCCACAGTTCTCATAGAGAACTATGGATTACGTCTCCTCTCCCTGCTCGGTGAATCCGCCCCCAAGATCAACTCCTCTATGGGACCCAGGCCCCCCAGTACAACACTGTACATACTTGTACAAGATAAGCCATCCATCATTCTCTGTGAGGGGTTGGAGGTAGCAGGATTCACAGGCTTTACTAATTTTCTTGCAGAAAAGCTGTGGTTTTTCACAGTGGATTTCACACCTAATATACAGTTAATGTAACACATGAAAATTCTGCATTACAATCAATGCAGAATTGAGGCATGATCTATGGCAGAAAACTCAGCTTTTTGCAAAGAAAAAAAAAACTTACTCAAGTGAAAACTTGAAAACTTAACAATGGCAATGCTTTTTTGCAGTGTGGTGCATTGTATATTGGTTTGAGGAGCATGATAATAAACCCTGGGCAGCTCAGTAACTTAAACAGTAGTGAGCCAGTGTGTGTCATTCTTAGGGTATGTTCACACCGCGTAATTGCGGGGCGCATTTTGGCACGTAATTGCGCTGCAATATGCCCAAAATGCGCCCTGCAATTACGGTAAGTCATAGCTCTCAGACAGCTATGAATTACGGCCGTCTCTCCGCGTATTGTTTGCCGGGAGAAAGAAGTGACAAGTCACATCTTTCTGGCGATTACGCGTTTACGGGGGATAATAAAAATCTATGGTGCCACCCTCCCTGGCCAGTGCATACTTCTAAAACACCTGACGTATTGCGGTGTGCACATTACGCGCCGCAATACGTCGTGTGAACATACCCTTAAGAACAAATTCCAATCGCCTGCTTTCATCAAATAACTTAATGGTAGATCTGCATGTCCATTCCTTGACATACACAGTTGAATTAGATTAATATGATCACTTCCTACTCTCAAAGTTAAAATTGGGTAGCTCTTAAAATAAGTCACATGTCATGATCTGGCTTGGAGGGTATACAAGATGTGCTGTAGGCTGTCTGCACACATATCCTTCATTGCTGTTACTGGTAAAAGGGGAAATTTATTAACATTACAAAAAGGGATAATGTTTGTCTTTTGGGCCAAGGGTGGCAATATTGCAAACTGTTTGCGTGCTGCTGTGATGAAAGTGTACCAAGTGTGGACAAATGGCACCACTGCGAATAAGCGACCTGGAAACTGCAGAGCACTACATGCTTTTGCTGTGAGAAGCGAATGTCAGCTGTGAAGGTACACAAGGGCTCCATGCTGCAAAACGAACCAAGGGGCTACCAGACGTATGTCTGAAACAGCAGTTCAGTTAACCTTACTGAGTATGCAGAGGAAGTAGACGGATGGTCACTGCACATCTGCCAATTAAGTTGCATTGGCAGAAAAGACTGCAATTTTCACAGCAGTGTCAGAACTGTATATTATCTGATTGGCAAAGAATTGTCTTCTTCAGTGAGTCATGCTCTCTGCTTCATCGAACAGATGGATGTTGGCGCTTCATGTGAGAAACATCAGAGAACAAACACCCTGCAACCATTGCTGGCAACATTATGATTTGGGAAATGTTTTTGTGGCATTTACTGGGCCCACTCATCTATGAAGAAGACACACTCAATAGAGTAGGGTATAATTCATAACAGATTACACACACCCATACGTGCTGATTATTTTCCCTGCGGCAGGTGGGATTTTACAACAAGACAATGCAACATGTCACATGGCCAGAAAGGTCCAACATTAGTTGAAAGATCATGACCAAGAATTCCAAGTACTAATTTAGTCACCTAATTCCCCAGACATGAACCCAATTGAGCATTTATGGGACCATCGCTAAAGTCAAGTTTACACTTTAGATCCTCCCCCATGAACCCTCCAGCAGCTGTGGGATGCAGTAAACATGGCTCCAGATACCTGTGACAACCTACCAAGATCTTATTGAGTCACTCCCTGCTTGTCTAGCTGCTGTCTGTGCTTCACACGGCGGTTACTCGGGGGTTACAATAATGGGACTCGATTGTGTATGTCATGCTGCATTATGTGCAAAACAGGGCCTTAGCCCTTATTATTTAAAACACAAATAAACAAAAATATTATCTGTAGTTGATGTTCTAGTTATTTTGCCCAACCTCTGTACAGCCACCTTTAACAGCAGTTTAGGAGCCTACTGCAAATATGGTCTCTATAATCAGTGAGGTCTGAAGTGCCTTTTAGTGGCAACTATAGGTAGGCATAATGTGAATTTTATATCTACCATATATACTCAAGTGTAAGCCATACATGCCAACTCTCCCGCTTTTGGCGGGGGGGTTCCAGCTAATTGGGGTGCCCCCCACCCTCCCGGCAGAGTTGGCGAAACTCCCGCCGCCAGCAGGCGGCAGGGGTTCTTTAAATGGCCGCGGCGACAGAGTAGCGCTGGTGCGCTACTCTGGCGCCGCCAGGCCGCTCCTAAAAGGCGGGTGAAGCGGCCGTTGTGCCCGCTTCACCCGCCCGGAGTCTCGCTGTGCAGGGAGGAGGCAGGAGGGATCGCTCCTTCCTCCCTCCTCCCCCTGTATGTACAACGCCGGTGCGCGGTGTACATACAGGTCAGCGGTGCAGGGGAAGTGACGCGCGGCTGCTCTCACTTCCCCTGAGGAGATCGTCCGGAGCAGCCACGCAGCAGGAGCCTGGTCAGGTGAGTGGCTTTTAATATTTTATTTTTAGGGGGGCACTACCTGGCAACAAAGGGGGCACTACCTGGCAACAGAGGGGGCACTACCTGGCAAACAATGGGGGCACTACCTGCAACAACATGGGGGGGCACTACCTGGGGCCCCCAAACAAGGGGGCCACCTACCTGCCAACAAAGGGGGCACTACCTGGCAACAGAGGGGGCACTACCTGGCAACACTAATGGAGGCATCACCTGGCAACAGAGGGGCACTACCTGGCAAACAATGGGGCCTACGGCAAAACCATGGCAACAAAGGGGGCACTACCTGGCAACAAGGGGGCACTCCTGGCAACAGAGGGGGCACTACCTGGCAAACAATGGGGGCACACCTGGCCACAACAGGGGGGCACTACCTGGCAACAGAGGGGGCACTACCAAAGGGTGGCAAACAATGGGGGCATCTCCTGGCAACAGAGGGGCGCACAACTACCTGGCAAACAATGGGGGCAACACCTGGCAACAGAGGGGGCCACCCACCATGGCAAACCAAAGAGGGGGCACTACCTGGCAACAAAGGGGGCACTACCTGGCAAACAATGGGGGCATCACCTGGCAACAGAGGGGGCACTACCTGGCAAACAATAGGGGCACTACCTGGCAACAAAGGGGGGCACTACCTGGCAACAGAGGGGGCACTACCTGGCAAACAATCGGGGCATCTACCTGGCTCACAATGGGGGCACTACCTGGCAACAAAGGGGGCACAACCTGGCAATAAAGAGGGCACTACCTGGCAAACAATGGGGGGCATCACCTGGCTAACAGAGGGGGCACTACCTGGCAAACAATGGGGGCACTACCTGGCAACAAAGGGGGGCACTACCTGGCAACAAAGGGGGCACAAACTGGCAACAAAGGAGGCACTTCCTGGCAAACAAGGGGGGCAACACCTGGCAACAGAGGGGGCACTACCTGTCAAACAATGGGGGCACTACCTGTCAAACAAAGGGGGCACTACCTGGCAACAGAGGGGGCACTACCTGGCAAACAATGGGGGCACTTCCTGGCAAACAATGGGGGCATCTACATGGAAAACAATGGGGGCATCACCTGGCAACAGAGGGGGCACCTACCTGTCAACAGAGGGGGCACTACTTGGCAAACAATGGGGGCATCTACCTGGCTCACAATGGGGGCACTACCTGGCTAAAAATGGGGGCACTACCTGGCAACAGAGGGGGCACTACCTGGCAAACAATGGGGGCATCTACTGGCAACAGAGGGGGCACAACTGGCTAACAAAGGCGGGCAATACCTGGCTAACAATGGGGGCATCTACCTGGCAACAGAGGGGGCAACTACCTGGCAACAGAGGGGCACTACCTGGCAAACAGTGGGGCACTACCTGGCTAACAAAGGGGAGCATATACCTGGCTAACAAAGAGGGGCATCTACCTGGCTAACAAAGGGGGGCATCTACCTGGCTACAGAGGGGCATCTAATTGGCTACAAGGGGGCATCTACTGGCTACAAGGGGGCATCTACCTGCCTGTAAGGGGCACTACCTGGTTATGGGGGGCTAATACCTGGCTATAAGGGCATCTACCTGGCTTTCTTCCAAAGCCGTTATGCAGTTAGGTGGAGTGGGTGTGGCTTTTTGAAGGGGCGTGGCACACCGACAAGATACGCGCGCCGCCCACTACAATCTCCTGCTTTTTCAATTTCAAAAGTTGGCAACTATGGTATAAGCTGACCCGAAAAGAAGCCGAGGCACCTAATTTTACCACAAAAATCTGGGAAAACTTACTCAAGTATAAGCGTAGGGTGAAAAATGCAGCGGCTACTGGTAAATTTCAAAAATAAAAATGGATACCAATAAAATTACATAGGCAGGTATAGGCAGTTTAATGTCCCCCATAGGCAGGTATATGTCTCCTTTAGGCAGGCATAGGCAGTTAAATGTCCCCTATAGATATTTTTTTTTGCCGACTCGCCATCGTACATGCTTCGGAGTATACGAGCGCGCCGCGTCCCACCTCGGAACGCCTACCCCGCGCCCACACCGCGCCCACTGCCCGCCCCTTCATGCGGGGCGCAGCTGAAAGTGGCGAACACTGCACCTAACACTGAATCCCCAGTGTTCCGACAGCGGGATTCGGGCTGGGAGGTGCAGTGTACGCCAAAAAACGGGCGAAAAGCCCGATCATACATGTCGCCCTTAATGTTCTTCAACCATTATGTGCATTTATGTACATGATTTTATGTTGTGGGAATTTCTAATTAATCTCACTGCATCAGGAATTACCATACTGTTGTTGTCCCGGCGAGCTAAGAGCACAATCAATACGACCAGTGAGGACATCAGCAGGTTTTATTGAACTAGGATAGGAAAAAGCAAGTATGATGACTATCAGCAGTCTCTCAAATGGTCACCTTGGGTTTGCTGGGAACTGTGCCTTATAACTTTCCCCTCTTCGTCACATTCTTCGGTCTGTGGAACGGAAGTCTCATTCTCCATCCACACGCAGGCTTTCTCTGTCCTTGTAAACTGTATGTGCTCATAGCACTACCGATCCAGTTTTGCGCGACCTTAAGGGAAAATGTATAACAGGTCCGTAGAAGGTGGTATAAACCACGTCAGTCAGTAAAGTTTAAGGAGCCTCCTGGACTTCATCAGAGCCTGCCACAAGTCACAAGATGTGACTTGCTTGAAGTGGTGGCCAGGGTGCAGAGTGGTACAGAATTGGCATGCAGGAGCGTAGTCAGGGACAGGCAAGAAGGTCAAGGCAGGCAGCAGGTGAACAGACAAGAGGTCTGGTACATGGGAATAACAATAAAGCGCAAATGATAAACTCCAACAAATAGCACTTACAGCACTGGCATAGGTGATCAGGAAGTGATACAAGATATAGGGTCAGGGCCCGGCGATTATAAAATCACTGGCGCGCTGGCCTCTTCAATTTCCTAAAGGTGCAGGGCGCGAGCTCACCCTACTGTGTGGGTACATGTATGATGGCACAGAGCAGAGGGCCATAGCATGCGCATGGAAATAGACATGTAGGCTACAGGAATGATGCATCGGATAACCTCAAAAGGCCCCAGAAAGTGTGGACCCAGCTTGAGGCTGGGGATCTTCAGCCAGACATATTTTGCTGATAACCATACTTTATCTTCTGGAGAGAAGATCGGAGGGTGCCTACATTTTTTATCTGTCTGTGACTTGGCGCGTGAAGATGCCAGTTGCAGAGAATGTCGAGTTTCTTGCCAGATTGTGGTAATTTCTTGGACTTGAGCATCTACAACATGAACATCAGATAAAGCAGGCAGAGGAAGAGGAGGATGAAGATGTAGACCATAAACAATAAAAAATGGAGATGCTCCCACAGAAGGTTATTGTATTAGAAATCTTGACATGTTGAGATGAATTGACACAGGATCTGATTCACCCTTTCAACTTGCCCACTAGTTTGTGGTAGTATGAGGAGAAAAAGTCCAACTTGACTTGGAGACATGAGCAAAGGGCAGGCCAGAACTTGGATACGAATTAGACTCTTCAGTCTAAAACAATATGAAGAGGCAGTCAAAGCAGGCAAAAAAAATTCTTGAAAAAATGGAAGGCAAGTTGAGGGGCAGAAATGAGTGACAGAAATGAAGTGACTACCAAGATGGCAGTATTATTAGCAAATGGTTGCAAATCAAGAAAGCAGTCCATAGTGATATGGTTCCAAGGTTGCTCAGGGATGGGTAAAGGCTGAAGCAAGCCGGAGGATTAAGATAAGAGGTCTTGTTGCGGGCACATGTGGCACAGAGTCTTTGACATCTTGAACAAGTTTAGGCCACCCGTAGTATCAAGATACAAGTAACAAAGATTTTCAGCTTCCACTATGACCAGAAGCATAGAAGAATAACCTCATTTCAAGATTCTTTTTCTTAAAACAGGACAAATAAAGTTTTTTCCCGAAGGTATACATTGAAGATCATTGAGAGCTTCGATGATCAAACGTCAGGTGGAACAATATGCTGCGTTGCAGAGTCCAGGCCAACAATATCAGAAGAATGAGAAAGGGCATCAACCTTGATATTCTTGTCCGCCATTCTGAAGTGTAGCAAGAAGTCAAAAGAAAAGAAGAAGAGGGACAATCTAGCTTGACAAGGACTCAATTGCTGTGCCTTTTGGAGATTCAGGAGATTCTTGTGATCTGCATAAATGTTTATTGGATGAAGAGCCCCATGTAAGAGATGGTTCCATTTCCTTAAGGCCAATATGATGGCCTGTAATTCTTGGTCCCCAATAGTGTGATTTGTCTCCAGGGGAAAGGACTTGGGGAAAAACCAGCAAGTAATGGTCTTGCTCTTAGGAGTTCTCTGTGTAAGAACATCCCTGGCTTCTACAGATGAGGCGTCCACCTTAAGGAAGGCTTATTGTAGGATCTGAACAAGACAAGATAAGAGCAGAGGAGAATGCAGACTTCAGATAAGTGAAAGCTTCTTCAACCTCTGGCAGCCAAAGTTTGGGGTTATCATTCTTTTTGGCAAGTGCCACTATGGGTGCCATCAATGTGGAATAGTGGAGAATGAATTGGCGTTAGTAGTTAGCGAACCCCAGGAAACATTGAATGGCACAAAGTTCGACTGGTCGCGGACACTGCAGGATGGAAGACAATTTGGTAGGATCTATCTGGACATGAAGAAGCTGAGGAAGAGTAGGTTTAATTGTTCAACTATGCACTTTTCAAGTTTGGAGTAGAGATAATTTCTATGTACTAACAAAAAGAAAAAGTAATACTGTGGCACCACCCAGCTATTACACAGCATCTGGTTTGCATATCTATAATGCAAACTTATATTTCATTCACACCTTCAGTGGTGCCCAGTGCCAAAATAAAGTTTAGAGGAAGTGTGACTGAACGTGAAATGGCTGTTGAATTTCTGTTGCTCTGTGCATGTCTAATGTACCCATATACCCTGGATGTTACAAAGTGCTAAGTAAACTGTAAGTTGAATCATACAATGGTGAGTGCTGTGGAACTACTTTCTTCTACCTTATTGGATGATTTCTAAGTAGACATCTAAGAACCATACTGACATGATTCTGCTGAATTTCAAGATTAGACGAGAAGATCAAGATGTCATCAAGATAAACCACAACACAGATTTATAGGATGCTCTGAAGATCTCGTTAACAAAGTCTTGGAAGATTGCAGGCACATTGCATAGACCAAATGGCATTACCATATACACAAAGTGTCCATCACGGATATTGAAGGTCTTTCATTCATCACCTTCACGTATGCAAATCAAATTGTAAGCTCCCTGAAAGTCAATTTTAGTGAAGATCTTGGCCCCACAAAGACAGTTGAAGAACTTGGAGGATGGATACCAGTTCTTGATGGTTATTTTGTTGAGATCTTGGTAGTCAATGCAGGGGCAAAGAGAACCATCCTTCTTCTCCATGAAGAAGAATCTGGCACCAGCTGAGGAGGAAGACTTGTGGATAAAGACGTTCTGTAAATTGGGTCTCAGGCACTGATAAAGTGTACACTCTTCCCCAAGGAGGTGTTTTGCCAGGCAGGAGATCAATATTAAAATCAAAGGCTTGATGAGGCAATAGAGTCTCCACTCGCAGAAGACAACGAGGAGTTTCTGGTATGACCTGTAGGTGGAGTGGCAGACATTAGTGACGAAGTGGTTGGCTGCAGGCAGGGTGTCATAAGACAGTGGGACTGGCAGTCTTATCCCCAACGTATGACCTACTTTTACCAATTGAGCATGAGAGCATGGCGCTGCAGCCAGGGTAGTCCCAGAAGGAGTGCAGAGGAGGAACGAGGCAACAAAGGGAACACCATCTTCTCATTATGTAATGCCCCCACTTGAAGAGTCATAGGGTCTGTGTGAATCAGAATGGACAGTAATCATATAGTCCTATAACTGTACAGCTTAAGCAAACTGAGCAGGAGCAGTGTAGTCTGTTTGGGAGTTCCCCAATCTTCTCCCCACTTAATCTACTTACATATACCAGACTTATCCAGCAAACACATAGTACGTGCACGTGTACGTGTTTACAGTTCATGCCACTCCAGGTTTGGATAAGTCTGTTGTATGTAAGGTAAAACAGAATGGAGTCTTTCAGAAATTCTTCGTTGATAGACAAGATAAGCAATGGTTTGTCCAGATGGACCAGACGAATCCGAAACTTGTAAACCAGAGATGCATCAACAAAATTCCGAGCTGATTCAGAATCAAGGAAGGCTGTGGCTTAGAATGGGGTACTAGACGACAAAGAGAGTAGGACGGGCATGGAGAGATGTGGAGAGGTAGTATTCACACCTAGGGATGCCTCTCCCATAATGTCTAGTTGCGCGAGTTTCCCAGGTCCAACCGAAAGTCCTGAATGAAATGCTCAGCACCACCATAGTAGATGCAGAGATTCTGCCCCCATTGGAGGGAATGATCTTTCTGAGACAGGTGGCCTTTTTTCATTTGCACAGGTTTCTCTTGTGAGAACATTGGTGGAGGAAGTGGAGGCCTTTGAAACACCAGAGCAAGTCGAGGAAGTCTACAAGGTCGAATGGTTTAACTCAGTTGGTAGATATCCGGTTGTCTCTCCGCAAAACAGAGGTCTATCCTTGTAGCTAAATGAATAAGTTCAATCAAAAGGGTAAATCTCAACTGTCCAGCTTTTTCCCCCCTGATTCTGGTAAAGTTTTTGTCAGAATGTTGTTTCGAGGTCATCGTTATTCCATGCAAGTTCAGATTAGAGTGTGCAGAATTGCACTGGATATAGCCTGACTGTAAAGTTGGGCTTCCCTTCACAATGCAGTGGCAGGGAAAGATAAAGCGTAGGTCCCGCAGGGGTCTGAAAAGCAGCAGGAGGTGGACTTGCCAGAGGTGGTGGAAGCGCGTTTTTTGAAGGGGAACTAAGTTGTGAAAAGGCGTACTGAAGCTGATCAATACGGATGCTCTGATGGACCACTACAGCTGAGATGTCCTGGAGTTCAGGCAGGGGCACCCTGGTGAGATTTATAGCTAGTCTGTACTGTAACAGGTCCACAGAAGGTGAATCCTCTGAACCACCACCCGCGGTTGGGGAAGGGGACTTAGTCAAAAGTCTAAAGAGCCCCCCAGACTTTGTCAGAGCCGAGCTCAAGGCCCTTCATCTTTGGAGGGAATCCCAATCACACTCTACATTTCTTCTTGCGGGGTGGGCCCGGGGTGCAACTGACAGAATCGCAGGCAGGGGCGTAGCGGGGGAAGACAAAATTTTGGGCGGAAGCAGGCAACATATCTAATAATGGGAAAGATTGGTAACCCGGAATAACAATAAAGCTCAAACAATAAACTCTCAAACTCCACCAAACAACACCAACAGACTGGCATTTAAGGTGAGGGGAAAGATACAAAAATAAGTCTGGCTACAATTATCCAATCACTGGTGCACTGGCTCTTTAAATTTTACAGAGCCGGTGTGCACAGACCCTAGGTAGCAGGTATACGTGCACCGGCACAGAGCAGAAGACCGCAGTGGAGCAGGAACAGGAAGTGATGAGTATGAGTGTGTCGGGGCAGGGCGGACGTGGCACATTTTGTGATAAAATCAGTAATTTGTCCAACTCCTCTTATAGGGCAGCAAACAACCTTCTTTAACTCCCCTGACAGTCTCTAAACCGCCTCAGTACTGACTTCTCCCCTGCAAATTCCCAGGCTTTACCTTTTCCTACTCCTATCCCTGGTATTATGATTATATCTATTGGCGGACAGGTGAATTGTCAACTCCAGCATTACACTGTATGTTTCTTAGGCGGGAAACAGGGGTTGTTGAGCTCTAGATTTATAGGGGTTTTTCCATGAAGTAAAATTGCAAATTAAATAATAAACATTTTCACCATTCATCATTATTAAACATTCTGTACCATTTTTGTTTTAGCTGCTACCTTAGTGATCTAGAGGGTACTACTCCTCTCAAGGGGATATAAGCTTGCTGGGTCACATGATATCAAGTTCAAACAAATCATACGCGCCCCCTTTTGAGCATATTGAAAGTTGAAGCAGGACAAACCAGGCATGAAATGCCATTAGTGCCAAATCACCACCTTTAAGAAACATTGAAACTATATCGATGTGTCCTAGTTTTTGTTTGAAAAACCCATTGCTATACTAGACCTCATACTCATTTTGGTCATGGAAATAGGGACTTACCTGGAATATATATGTGCTTGATACCAAATTCATATAGTTAACTCTTCTTAAATAAGAGGACCTTTCCACTCTTTAGACATGTCTCTTTTAATAAATACTAGTATTTCCCACATCTTAAGCATTGTGCCACTTCTCTGTTATTCCTCTTGGAAATATATGAAAATTTGACAACTAGTCATTAAGTGACCACTAGTATCCCTACTTCCGTTACTGTGCAATCAATTCTAGCAGTAACAAAATAGTAGGGAACTACCTATTGACCAGAGGAATAATGAATTGTAGCGTAATCCCAACCTCCCCTCCTACCCCACGCAAGAACAACAAAGGGCCTGCACAATGTAGAACTGTAAGAAACAATGCTCCAGTAACATTATTCCATAGGGAATACACATAGTGAATTAAATAGACAAATTAGGAGAGGTGTCAGGTCCTATTTAACATCTGACATCTAAAGCCCCAAATAAAATTAAAAAACTGTCATTAAGAAAAATCAATCATTATTGATCTGCTTTGTCAGGTTTGGAATATTATTCCTCATTCCAGAAACCTGCTACCACCAGCCTTTATTGGTGTTAGCATGTTTAGTGTTGAAGATTTTTATCACTATAATTCATGCACTTGTAGATGAATTAGCCCATTTGCAAGCCTAATTCTTATCTGAGCTTGCGTACGCGCTGGTTTCGAAGCCTGCCCAAGAAGAAACTCACACGGTTCATGGTTATTACATAAACAGAACTTTTGCTCTACTGCGCTCTAATGAATCGATCAGAGGCGCAGCCGATGCTCCAGCACTATACAGAATTTCGATTTGTGATAACTTTGTGATACTGATTGTAGAGAGATATTTTATGAGTTGCGCTCGAACTGAATTTCTCTGACAGTGCCTTGCCTTCCAAGCTCTCTCTACTCAACTAACTTAATCATATTTTTTCTCTTTAATGTATATTATAGAGAGGTATTCCAGAGACTATGTTAGTATCTCATCACGAGGTTACTCGGTTTTCATCCATATCGCTCCTATACTTTTTTTTTCGTTACCATCCTTCTAATATTTTTTCATATCAATATTATTACTGGTTCTAATATGATGAGCCATTGAAACCTTCACTTCCTGCAAACATATTTCCTCTCAGACCGTTTAGTTATGTCAGAAGTATTTAACCATTCTTGTCTATTACAATTATTCTATGCTTATATCTTTATAATGATTTTATAGCCCTGAAAACGTAGATCTAGAATATACACCACGACCAAATTACGCAGATGAATCCCTTCCCTATTTGAGAGATGTACAATTTGATTTTCAAAACACTTCTTGTGACAGACTACATGCTTATCTACTTCTTATCGCGCTCCGTTTGTTCCTTTATGTGCATCTCATCGCTACACACACTAATAAGGAGCACAGGATTTATCTCATATTTCGTTTGTAAGATCGGAATCCTCTCCAGCGTGTCTAGTGCGCGGTAAGATTAGCTGCACAGTTTATGGGCCAATTTTCTTAGGGAGAGTTCTGTAAAGATAAACCTTGTTTCTCGCGTGCGCGTAGAGAGAAGAATCATATAGAGTGAAATCATATTACTCTATGCTATATAGAACTATAATCATCAGCATGATAATCACGAGGTACACTCTGAAGTGCTGTTTTTAGTACGAGTGGTAGTTTGTACAGCCTCATCGCAGAAGAATTATTCTTCAGACTGTTCGTCCGATTTGTGTTTTACCCCCTACTTCCCCCACACCACTCTCCGAAAACAAACCTGACCCCTCCACGATTACGAAAAACCCACACCCCGATTCAATTACATACGTTACTCACACTCAGCTCTCTCTCTCAAAGACAACCTTTTCGTCACGACTTTCTCCCGTCACGCTCTTAAACCCGAACGAGAAATTTATTGAGCAGATGTCTATGGCGCTTATTCCACTCCTTGTCATTGTACGAAGACACAGGCCATCGTCGGACTGGCACTATTCTGTAGAGATTACTTCTGCCCGTTAACATTACAGAACGGAATATAATAACAGGTAACTCCTCTATTATAATGCTCAAGGATGAGACTCAGTGTCAGACTGGGCCCCCCCCCCCCCCCGCCCCCATGACCCCCCCCCCACGCCCCCTTGGCGACCCAGTTGAGTTGATTCTCGAGGCCCACCGGTGAATTTGAATCTAGGGGTCCATCTCACAGCTACTGTACATGACTGCACATTGACTTGACTTTTACACTCTGCTTCTCTTCCTCTGCCTTTGTCCTTGAAAAGCATCCACAGGTCTTCCATTCCCACAGGGTCACCAGGGGTTTCCTTTGCTCTACTGAGGCCAGCCCAAGCCTGGAGAAATTATAGTATGCACCACTGTTAGGTCTTAATATGACCTCTTAAATCACCATAGGTATTGTATTCCAAGCACACACCAAATAGCTGTTACATGAAATTGTGTAATGAGCGTTTTTGTTGACTATCGTCATCGTTTCGATAGTCGATATCGGCATCAATGTCTATCTAGACGATTTGGATAGTCGATAAACGATTATCTGCCGATTCGAATAATGACCATTAAAGTCTATGGTGACGGAACAACACCTTCAAATTACACAAAACAGGGCTGGAAGAAGCTGGGAATAAAATCACAACAGTCAAATGAATAAGTGGCTACATCTAGGCAACACACTTAGGTTAAAAAAAGGCCACACAAAAAATATCACACACCAATTCACTATTCCCTGTCTCGTGTACCAACAGTACTCACAATTAAAATAGTGCAGAGGCTGTATGATGTTGAACCTGATCTTTAACTTGAACTGGACATTGATATCCCTGTCCTGGAACGCAGCATGAGCCCAACCTGGCTGAGACTATACTCTGTAGTATAGTGCTATGTGTTCAGTTCTTGGCTCGGGTCGTCAGGCTCCTTGTGCTGAGCTACTATTCTTCTAGTAGTATAGAGCTATTGTAGAAAACAGTTTGGCGGCTGTCAGGCTTCTGTGGCTGAGCACTTTCTTCATGTTAGTATAGGAGCTATGTGTACAGTTTGGCGCGGCGTCAGGCTCCTGTGCAGAGCACGAATTCTCTGTAGTATAGAGCTATGTGTACACAGCTTTCTGGGCGCGGGCTCGTGTATGGCTCATCGGAGCTGAGCACTATTCTCTGGCAGTATAGAGCTAAGTGTACGGTTTGGCAACGGTGTCAGGTTCCTGTGCTGGAGCACTATTATCTGCAGTATTAGAGCTATGTGTACGGTCTTTGGCGGGTGTCAGGTTCTGTTTTTTGTAGCTGAGCATATTCTCTGTAGTATAGAGCTATGTGTCCAGTTTGGCAAGGTGTCAGGTTCCTGTGCTGAGCAATATTCTCTGTAGATATGAGGCCTATGTGTACAGTTTGGCGGTGTCTTGGTCCTGTGCTGAGCACTATTTCTCTGCAGTTATAGAGCTGATGTGTACACGTTTGGTTGGTGTCTCCAGCCTCCTGTGCTGAGCAGACTCATTTCTCTGTAGTATAGAGCTATGTGTACAGTTTGGCGGATGTTCAGGATCCTGTGCTGAGCATATTCTCTGCAGTTATAGAGTATGTGTACAGTTTGGCGGTGGCTGGATCTGTGCTGAGCACTATCTCTCTGTTGTTATAGAGCAATTGTGTGTACAGTTTGGCTGTGGTAAGGCTTCCGTGCTGAGCACTATTCTCTGCAGTATGAGCTATTGTGTACGCAGTTTGCTGGTGTCAGGCTCCTGTTGCTGAGCACTATTCTCTGTTAAGTATAGAGTTGTGTACGGTTTGGCGTCGGTGTCAGGTTCTTGTCGCTGAGCCAATATTCTCATGTAGTATAGAGGCTCATGTGTACAGTTTGGCGGTGTCAGAGTTCCTGGGCTGAGCTACTGATTCTCTGTTGAGTATAGAGCTTATGTGTAAACGGTTTGCCATGGGATGTCAGGCCCTGTGCTGTGCACTATCTCTGCTGTTATAGAGCTATGTGTTATACAGTTTGGCGGTGTCAGGATTCGGTGCTGAGCACTATTTCTCTGTAGTATTGAGCTATGTGTACAGTTTGGCGGGTCCAGTCTTATGTCTGTGCTGTTGCCAATATTCTCACGTATTTTTTAGAGCTATGTGTACAGTTTGGCTGTGTCAGGCTTCTGTGCTGAGCACTATTCTCTGTTGTATAAGAGCTATGTGTAGTTTTGCGCCGGGATGTCATGTTCTGTGCATGAGGCAATATTCTCATGACACAAGATTAAAAAGTGCCGGAAAAGGAGTCTTTAACCCACCATTTTAGTTTTCACTGGACATAGACTATAATCTGTCTGGACCGCAAGTATGACCCCAGGCTGGGTTACAGTGGGGTTGCTGGTCGAGTGCACCAGGCCGGGGTGATGGCGGTCCGTCATTTTTAACACGCAACGTTAAAAATGCCCTGAGGAAGCAGCAACGAATAAACTGTCGTGCTGAAGCAGAGTGTGGAAGCGGAAGTGTGAGAACTCCAAGAACTTCCTCAGTACACAGTCCAAGACATGGGTAGACGATTGCCCTCCAATATGAGTGAGGACCGCAATTTGGATGCGACTGTCCACTTGGAATTATGGTGGTTAACGCTCCTGTACACCCAGGTGCCCTTTTCTTGGCATTTTTTTCTCATTTTACTTCAACGTGCTGGAGGAAATTGTCTCTGTTTCATTTGTTTCTCTGTCTGTGATCCATACTCCATGGTATATGAATAAAACCCCTATCCAATTTGGCTCTAGTTCTCTTCCTGTACTCCCTTGTACAATTAAGAGGATTTTTTTACCAGCTTATTTTGTTACATGCAAAGTTTCTTTAGTAGTTTAAGTCGAGATAAACACTTTTTTTAAAATAGGATGGAATTCCACATGTCTTTTGGTTCTCTTTTTTTAAATGTATTAAATGGGTTGTCTCATGTACAGCCGATTGATTGCTATTGTTAAAGATCTTGAAAAATCAAGTCATTTTGCATTATGTGTCCATTTACAGTGTCCTACCTATTCTGTTATTGACAGCACCATCACTCCATTTGAGCAACCGCTCTTGACAATTGTGAAGAACAAATGTCTGTTATGAAACAAACACTTTTTTTATAAATAGCACCTGTAGTATAAGGCGCATGTCACAGCAAAAATGCCCCCAAAAATGTCAAAAAATGACCCATGAGCCACTTTTGACAAATTGTGAATGATCAAATGTCTATTAGAAACAACATTTTTAGAACTCAGGCACTGTAGTATTGCTGCATTTTCATATGCTGCATGACCAAAGAATTATAAAAATGACTCTCAGCCACTGTTTAAAATTGTCGAGGGAGAGAGAGAAATGACATTAAAAGCCACATTTCTGTCCAAAGGACATGATTGATTGCTGTATCTCACGAGCAACATGAACCCAAAAAATTATAAATATGACTTCTTAGCGCCACCCTCTGTTAAAAATAGGTGGAGGGAAGAAATGCTATTAAAACGCCACATTTCTGTTCCAAAGGTCCACGATTATTGCTGTATCTACAGCACCATGACCACAAAAATTATAAAAATGACCTTCTCAGCCACTATTAAACAATTGTCGAGGTATACAGACCCCAAAAAAACCATTGACAATGCGAAATAAATTCTAAAAGATGAAGTTGAGTAAATGGTTAGGTTTTGTCACGAAACCTTGTGTCTTTTACAGTATCACTCAAAGGCACAAAACTGCAAAAATGAACTGTTGGGAATGATGAATAAAAAATTGCACAAGTAAGAATATAAGATTCATTTTAAACATAAGTTTTTCAAAAGAGGACAATTTCTTGTTTGGAGGAGGAATGTGATAGTAGACCTGTCAACTAATCGGTGACCCTCGGCAATTGGAGGCCACGAACATCATACAGAGACCATGCCTGGATTTCATTCTTGATGAAAGGTCCATAACTGATCCCACTTTATCTGTTGGAGGAATGACGGAATGCGTTTTTCTGTAATGATTCCTCCCGGCTGTGTGAAGGTCCCGCTTAGATATGACGCTGGCTGCTGTCGGCAGGACAAACTACCTTATTGCGTGGTGCGAACCGAAGCTCGCGGCCATTTCGTCCATTTTGGGATACCCAGAAGGTCTATTGGGTCCGGAACACATACAACCAAACATCGGTGTTCCAGACGAGATAGTCGATGCAACACTTGATCTTATATAAGAGTGGGTCTGCTGGGTGTTGTATGTGTGCCCTAGCATTGCAGTGCGTTGGTGAGCGTGGTAAATAAAGATTGCCAGAGGTCACCCATTAGGGCTTCTGCACATGTCTGCTGCTTCATGACGCTACGGTATTGGACTCTTACTGCTGTCACGGTCGCTGAGGTGGCGTTGTCTCACCACCTTGACAGTTTGAAGAACGTTGAGCAAGAAGCAACAGATGTATCCAGTGATCAATACAGCTAAAGGTCTCCATTCCTGCAATTTACTCTCTACTTTGGTGTGGTGGAGGAAAGTGCTGAGTTTAGTTTTGTACCGGGGATCCAGGAGGGTGGCCACCAGTAATCTCGTTGTTCATTTTGATGGCCTTTATGCGCAGGAATCATGTTGGAGGAAATGGAGCATCCAAGCATCGATGTGAGAGATGGAGCCTTGATTATCCTCCAAGCCTCTGGGTCGATGGGCACTAGCAAAGTCATATTCCTCATCTTTCCTCTCCGCCTCTATTTCGCGCCACCTCTTTCCAAGGCAGGGACGTCTCAGTAACATTCGGTGTGCATGGAATACCTCTTCCTCCTCCTCCTCCGCTTCCTCCGGCACAGCTTCAACACAAGCCCTTGTCTTGCCTCAGATGATGCACCCTGAGAGCTGAGCGCGCCGTGCACTGCCTGGACCCCGAACCACTGCTTAATGAAGACGATAAAATTGTGAAACTGTCGGGCCTTGTGGATTCGAGGAGAGGAAGTCTCCGTCGTCCGCATCTGTGTCCATCTCCTCCTCCGTCGCTGGCTCAGGACCTGATGTTTCAGATGTGTCCAACTCGATGTTCAGAACTATGGATCACCACCATTGCTCTATGCTGCCTAAGGGCAATGTCTGCAACGACCTTTGGTGGCGTCTCTCAAAACTGGCAAGGATGGTGCAGGAGCCTACATTTCAACACTGCCTCCACTCTCGGTGGCTCGCAACACACTCGAGGTCCGCACGCTGACTTGTCACCGCATGTGTCACTTCGTTTACTGTGTAATGGCATCTTGCGCTGCTGCCCACAATCGCTGGAGCATGTGGAGGGTGAAATTCAGCATGTTGCCACGTCAAACAGTGAGACGTTAACTGGACGAGGCCGAGATGGACCCTGCAAGCCTAGGCAGGCGGGATTGAAGCAGGGTTGCGAACTGCGGAAGTGCGAACTCAGACTCGAGCCTTCTTCAGAGGCAGTCCAGACCCGGGTAGCTCTTTAAGAAATTTCTGGACAACGATGGTTCATGACATGTGCAAGGCAAAGGGATGTGCTCCAAGGCCTATACCGTATCTTAAGGAGCGGCCAGCTGATTTCGACCCGTTATCGCAACCACTCTTGCCTGGCACAAGGTTCACTTGTCACCCCAGCAAGCGCTCTCGGTGTCTCGTTTGCGTGAGAGCCGTCCTACAGATACTGACCTGTGAGGGGATGGTCTCCAAGGACAGATTAATGTTTCAAAATGGCTTGGTTTCTCTGGGCACGTGATGCCACCCAGAGGACCTTGGGGGGAAAGAGCCCTGGCACCATCTCCAGTTTATGAGAGCGTGCGCCGAGCATGGCGAGCCACAGTCACCCCCAGAGACATCAACCCAGCATAACCCAGTGAGCTGTCACAGAGATAGTATAGCGGCCTTGGCCGTGCTTAATAGTCCATGTGTCGGTGGTCAGATGGACTTTTCCGGACCAACAGATGCATGACACGCGCTTGAAATTTGTAGATGGGGACAGTGTTGGCCACGGGCAGGGACGGCTTTTTTTGGCAACAAGAAATGCCTGCTCGGCATCATATTGTCAATTGGGGGCAGCGCCGAGGGCCATGACGTGGGGAAAAACCCAGCTGTGTCCACCAGACGGAAAGGAAACATTTTCTCAAGGATCAAACAGCTGGCAATGCGTCATTACAGGCTTATTGGCTTTGGGATGGTTTGGGTTGATTGTGCGTGTCTTCTGCTTCCCAATACCTGGAAAGACAGAAGGCTGGCTGCCTAGACTGGCCGCTGTACGGCGTGCGGTCATCCAATAGGCGGGAGGAGAAGGTGGCTAGGATGGGTCTTTGGTGGTGCTGGTGGTAGAGGGCGACGGTGGAGGCTGAAGCGGAGGCTGATCCTGATCTCATGACTCGAGAGACATGGAGCTGAAGTAATCGCTTGGTGGTGGCGGTAGGAGAATGAAGCGGAGACAGAGGGTAGTTGACAGTTGGTTGGAGGTCCGGCGTCGGTCTGGCCTTTTTTGGCCAAAGTGTTCCTCTCCAATTTCAAACTAATGCATTCGCTGATTGACTAAGACCTGGTGGTGGTGGTTTAAACCCCTAAAGGTTCTTGCCTCTACTTATGCGTCTTACGCGGCTCAAAGGCAGGCATATGACATCGCTGGGTGAATCAGAGCTTGCTCCAAAGAAGGCCCAGGCTTGAGAGGTCTCCTGACCTTTTTGAATGGCGTAAGTGAGGAGCGGGGTTTGCGCATGACCGTGGCTGGCGGTAAGATCATATCAGCGGACTTCTGCGGACACGCCACTATACCCTTTTTGTGGCAGTGGACCGTATTGACACTACCCCATCGTCTTCCCCCTTTTCCTTCCTCCACTGATGAAGCATGCTCGCAAGCAAATTTCTGGTGGAAAAAAAGACCAGGATGGATCCACATAATGTACATCTCATTCATCATCAACACAGGTGACTTGGTCGTCCTGACATCTGAATCCAGAAGCTGCAGGCTACAAGCAAGGGCCACTGCAAGGAGTTGCAGATCCAGACCCGGATTTTTTGCGATTAGAAACGCTTCCTTCTCTCTCTGATGGATCAGTAACTGGGCAGTCAGAGCAGACTAAATCATCCTCTTGATCTCTTTTAACATGCCTTCTGACCCCAACTGCATGTTGTCATCAAAGAGGTCTTCAAGAAAATGGATATCCACAGTGGTGGGTTACTACGAGTTGACATTTGGGCTGCCTTCGCTTCATGTAGGGATGGATGAACGATGATGCTGATGATGACTATTTTTGGCGGAGGGTAATGGGAGGAGAGGATGTCCAGAATTGCTGGATTGCAGGTTGCATTAACCACTGAAGGACAGATTGGACGACGCTGTTCATTACTGAGATTTCACAGCCCACCTGACCCAGCTGATGAAAGGCCTGACGGTCCTACAAAACGATGATCGCTGGCATGCGTGTTGTTGCTCAGGCACTGAAGGAGCACCTTCTCTCGGTAACCTCTACCTCCATGGTGCTAACCCCTCTTTGCTCGCTTCACCACGCTGAATTTTCGTCCATGTAGATATATAAAAATTTGAGGAGAAGGTATGGAATAGTTTTGGAAAGTGTCTATTATTTAACAAGACGGCCAAATCACAGCTTGTCTCAATCCCTCTAATCAAAACAAAATTGTGGGATTCAAATATATCAAATCTGAACTGGGTAAAAACGTGCTCAAATAACACACGTATCTGTTAATGTTTTACGTATATACAAGTTGTTTTAGGTACCTTTCTCCAATTCATCTCTGTGGTGACTATAAATATTGCTGTATAAGAGATATTAGTGCTCAGCGCGATTGACAATGATAGACAAAGGCTGCTGTGCGCAAAGTCAAAAAAAACACGTATTGTTAATAGATTCAGATGATACAAGGTATTTTTGGCACTTTCAATTCACCTGTGAGTGAATATAAAATTGCTGTATTGTTTAAGATATAAGTGCACGCGATCTGAATGAACAGAGCTGCAGTGCGCCAAAGTCAAAAAACAAGTATCTGTTATAGATTCGGATGATACAAGGTATTTTTGGCACCTTTCAATTCACCTGTGGTGACTATAAAATTGCTGTATAAGATATAAGTGCACGCTATCTGTAGGCATGAACAGAGCTGCAGTCGCACAAAGTCAACAAAAAAGTTTCTGTTATAGATTAGGGATGTTACATAGGTATTTTTGGCAGACTTTCAATTCACCTGTGGTGACTATAAAATTGCTGTATAAGATATAAGTGCACGCTATCTGAATGTAACAAAGCTTTGCAGTGCGCCCAAGTTCATAAAACTAAGTATCTGTTATAGTTCTGATGATAGTCAAGGTATTTTTGGCAGCCTTTCAATTCAACCTGTGGTGACTATAAATTGCTGTATGAAGATATAAGTGCAAAGAAACTATTCAATGAACAAATTGGACTGGGCAAAGTGCAAAAAACAGTATCTAGTTATAGATTATGATGATACAAGGTTATTTTTGGCACCTATTAAACTGTGCTGCCTACAAGATTGCTGGATTCTAATTGTAAGTGCAAGGTGGATATATCATACAAAGGTGGAATGGGTTTAAAATGAAATAAGATACACTATTTGAATATGTGTATATGATAATAAAACTGGAGTTTTTGCACCTATACAAAAGAAGACCATGCAGTTACATGAATGATTGTGTATCCTATATAAGTTCACACTGCCCCAATATCCAGGAAATCTTTCAATGAGCAAACTGTTAATAATGAAGATAATTGACGTGCAATGTCTACACTAAGTCTGGTTTGAATTTATCCAGTGTCTCATTTTATAGTGCTTCGTCTGTGTTCCGTCGCCACGGCCCCCCCCCCCCCGCTCCCCTCCCGTGACTTTATAGCTAGATAGATGCTGCTTTAAAATTAATCTACACTACCTAAAATCATTCCCATATGTCTAATCTAACTAGACAGTAATTAGCAGATGGATTCTCTGTTGAAAAAATGAGTTATGATTTCGAATGATGTAGTTTGGATGTCATGCAGAGCGCAAAGTTAAACTAGTATGAAAATGCTGAGATGTGACTGAGGCAGAACTGGAAGGGCTGTTCTAGTGTTAAACGAGGTCATGTGTTTTTTCCAGACACAATCGCAAGACCATACCACATCCAGTCATGACGTCGCAACACATCTCCATCTGCTCTATTCTGTAAGCTGATTTGGCTGGCCGCCAAATGTCAGGGAAGCGCCGAAAATGGCGCTCTGATATTAATAGATTTATGCGCAGATTTTTACTACAATTTATCGCCGTGATCGAAAAAATCCGATTACCATAAAAACCGTGCCGATTTCAACTTTGTCGATAAAAATCGCTCAACACTAGTAATGAATATTAATTTTTTTTAATTTCATCACATAATGTAAAGAAATGGGGATAATGTGCAGTATTCATAAAAATGGTGATAGTCCAGATGAAAGAGCAGGTATGGGATTAAAAGTGAAAAAAAAGAGAAAAAAAAGGGGGAAAAGCAGGTATGGGACAGAAAGACGAAAGGAACAGGTTGAAAAGGAAAAAAAAGGAAAATTCTTTTCTTAATATTTCAGATTTTCCTTCCACATTTTGTTTTGTTTTTTTCCCCCTATATTTTTTGTTTTGGTATTTTAATCACTTGCTTCCCCTTATTTATCACATCATTTGCCGCATCCCCCCAATTGGAAACCTCATACCCTTTTTTAAAATTCCCTTTGCAAAACCCTTTTCCTTTCTTCTTATTCCCATACCTGCTTTTCCCCCTTTTTTTCTCTTTTAATCCCATACTCGTTCTTCCATCTGGGCTATCACCATTTTTGTGAATGCTGCACAGTGTGTGCACATTATTCCCCTGTTTCTTTACAAAGTAAAACACTTGAATATTCATAATAGCTATTTGATGTGCCATGAATTACTACCCGCTGGATGACATCCAGCAGCAGCAATAGTAATGGAGAAGCATCTGTTTGACACCTCTATTACTAACACTGGATCAAAATGGTTAAAAAAACATAGACAACTGAAAAAACTCTATTTAAATAAACAATTCCTGACAACATCCCTCATTGACCAAGTTGTTAAAGAAATGGATCCAATGCTGGTCCGATGTAGTTCAATGAAACCTGGGGGATACAGGCCACAACTGCAGCACAATCTTCAGGAGATTGATTCTCTGTCTACCCCAGAAGATGGTGCCTGTCAGCTGTGGCCTGTACCTGCTTTCCTGACCCTTTCACCACCATGGTTTTACACGGCCTATTGCTGATACAAGATACAACCCCCACCTATCACCCTGATAAACCTTCATCTACACCTATCACCTCTTAGCCCCCCACCTCTATATATCACCCCATGCAAAGCTTATACAGAAGTGGGGATTGAGTAGGGTGGTTCTGGAGAAGCAAGGATTCTAAGATATTTGTGTGGTAAATTCTACAGAGATGAGTTGTGGCCGGGAAAAGTCATCATGGCAGTCTGGACCAGATGAAGAAAAAAGGGAAAGTGTGTAACTCCAGACAGAAAAGACTTTTCCTGTGAGTCACTGTCTGTAATCACTTACAAATCTAATGGTTTATATTCAGAAACAGTATGATGGTATTATTCAGTCTCTACATAGTGGTAATATGTGGTCATGATGTGGCGGTGTTTTTTGGTCTTTGCATAGTGGTATCATTAATGATTTTGGTCTTGGTATACTGGTTTCTGCAGTAACAGCATGGTGATAATATTTTCTGCTTGTATAACGGTATTATGTGGTAACTCTATGACAAAGTTACATAGTTAATACGGTTAAAAAAAGACAAATGTTCATCAAGTTCAACCAAGGGTAGGGAACATGTGAATAAAGGGACGGTTAGAGGGAATTTTTAAGCTGATGCAGACTTTGGACCACAAAACAAGAACCAATCTGCCCTAAAGGAATATTTTATTGTATTCTTGTGTATTAATGTATTAATTTTATTTAGCAGTAAGCAGATATCTAAGCCTTTTTTGAAACTCTCAACTGTTTTTGCTGTGACCAGCTCCTGGGGCAGCTATTCCACAGATTCACAGTTTTCATTGTAACAAAGGCTTTTAGTCTATGGATATTGAATATTTTTTCCCCAGATGTAGGGATTGCCCCCTTGTTTTTTGTGGAGGTTTTACATAAAATACTTTTTTATCATATTTTTGTAGGCCATTGATATACTTATATGAATTAATCATGTATCCCGGTAGCCGTCTTTTCTCAAGACTAAATAGTAACCTTTCCTCATAATAATGATCATTATTTAGAGCCGTCATCTAAAAGATTTTTTTTTGTACTTTTTGATAAATTTTTTGTATAAAGAATATATTATTTATATAAATGTTTTAAAAAACCCTAAAAATGTAGTTGTCTGAGCAAATTTTTTTTTTTCTCCCATTCCTGGGGAGGGTGAAACATTGGGCTCAGAAAGGGTTTGGGGGTTTTTAAATCTATCGGAGAGGGGGGGCAAGGCAGGTGCATTACCCCTCTTGCACTTGTCACAAACCTGCTTATCAAATTTAAGTTTGGAAAAATGTTTTTGCTATTAGAATCGGTTGTTTCTGCAGCATGTACCTGGATTTCTGTAAACCCCTTTCATGTGAATAGAACAGTTGCAGAAATTTCAACATAAAATCTGCCATGAGTACATAAACCCTTAGGCTACGTTTTTGGGCAATGGCATGGGGACCTGGGAGCATCATTTTTTTTTCTATTTTCCCCACCATTGGGCCCATTTAAATATAATTGCACTCAACTGGGCAACTCCCTATGCATGTTTTTTTTTTCTACATAAAAAGACCAATTTTTTAATAATAAATTAAGGGGTTTTTCATTAAATGTTTGGCTATTCTAGTCTTGATACAAAATTTTCATTTTCACTGCTGATTTTTTTACCTGGATATGAGCTGCATTATTCTCTTTTAATAAACTGTGTTTTAATTAGAACTCTAAATTGTGTGTCACATGAAAAATGCATTTTCATATGAAAAAAATTAACAGCAGGTATGGATGGAATAAACACAATAAATTTTATAGCAATTATAAGCATCACTTTCCAGTCTAATAAATCATGTAGCAGTGGCAGTTGGAATTCATTTAGTAAAACATAAACCTTGTATATATATACAAATTACAGAGCACAAAGTAAAAACAATGACCAGATGTTAGCTGGAAATGAATATGGAAAATAAAATTTTCCATCCAGATTTATTCTTGTTTATATGGCATTTTTATTTGTGTATGCTGTGGGTAGAGGAATAATCTGAAGATCCTTGGCTCTAATTATATCTGACCAAGCTTCCCCCCCCAGTACATTTATAATGCTGGTATGTTATATGGCAGAGGGACTTTTGGGCCCCCTCAGGCACAAAAGCCTGGATTAAACTTTTACCTCTGCACCCCCTATGGCTATGCCTTTGGCTCTAGGTTCGGAATGTGTATGTCTCCCTTGGATTCAGATCAGCTGCAGTATGTGACATGGACAAAAGTGGAATTGCTTCTGAAAAAGCGTTCTGTAGCCAGAGTACTATGCTTGCATTAAGGTCAGAGCTGTAGAGAAATGTGTCACATTTCTGCCATATGGCTGAGAAGGCTAAAAACAATTTGGTGGGGAATATGTAAGACATTCCAGACCCATGGTTTCTATTTTGAAAGTGTTCCACCTAGTTCAGCATTTAGGGCATCTGTAAAAAAATCCTGTCCTTGTGATTAATAGAAAGTAAATTGAAGAAGTTGCCTCAATAAAACAAGTTTCTTCTGGAATTGCATTGAACACATGCTTTTACTTCGGGGGCCTGGGTTAAGAGGGTTCACTAAATTCAAAACCCTGCCCGCATAATTTAAAAAAAAAAACCATGGACTTGGCTGGATTGCAGCCAGCTTTTTAAAATGGAAACATCCACTAATATTAGGCCACGAAAAGTAATTTATGTACCTTCACAATAAAATCTTCACAGAGCTCTTAGATTTACTTGTACAGTACCATTGTGGAGCTTTTCCACATCGTAGATACAGTAGAGCTGCAACCTGGTCACTATCTGTATAAAATTCTTGCCTCCCATTTTTATCCCGGGGAAAAGATACAGAATAAGCAAGATGTTAGGAATGAATATGCAGAGGGAAAAATGAAAATGGGAGAGGGAGAGGAAATTTCACGCGCAGTTACCGCCGTGGAACAGCAAGGCATTGCAGGGGTTAATCCCTCTGGTCAATCGACACACCAAAAAGGGGA
>JAODAL010009707.1:0-109199 GCA_025379985.1 Phyllomedusa bahiana | reverse complement strand
AGAGATGTAGAAATTAGTTATACACTAAAATTCACAAACAGCCAAACCACTAAAGGTATAACGTTCTGGGAAAATAATATAAAATATAACCTTTATTTGATACCAAATATTAAAACTCAATAGACCCCTAAATATGCAAAATATATAAATAACTATACCTAACAAAAAACCCTATACTATAACTGCCTAACAACACAGTAGGGGAGACTGCCCCGATAAGGGCACCCCCAAACAGGAACCTAAACTAACACTATCCCTAAATTACCCCTAAATGACAAAGATAACAAAAAACATATTATACACAAAGGAAAACAATAGTGCTGAAAGAAAAAAATGTGGGATACAAATAAACAAAAACTAATTAACTAAATATATATATACAAAGTATTCCAAAAAATTTTCCAACGCGTTTCCCCCTAAGGTAACGGGGTTCATCAGGGAACACTAATAAATCTTTAGAGGTAACACAAAAAAACTTTACAGATACAAAAGTTTTACATTCCCAGCTTAGGGATGAAATAGACTCACGTCCCTTTAAGATATTGTAGATCACTGATAGCATACAGTGCGGTCCGTGATAGAGGTATATGGATCCCCACAGTGAAGTTGCCAAGATGAAATGAAAGAAGGCCAGTAGTGCCTTCTTTCATTTCATCTTGGCAACTTCACTGTATGGTATAGGGTTTTTTGTTAGGTATAGTTATTTATGTATTTTGCATATTAAGGGGTCTATCAAGTTTTAATATTTGGTATCAAATAAAGGTTATATTTTATTTTATTTTTCCTAGACGTTATACCTTTAGTGGTTTGGTTGTTTACAGAATAGGCTCAGTCAATCGGCCAATGCTTAACAAGAATGGATCTCACATCATTCCACCGTTCATTAAAAGTGGAGATAAATCTAACAGGTTGTTTCAAATCATCAGTTTTTATTAAATTTTGTAATAATGAATTCCTTTGTGTGAATTTAGCTCACCTGTATCCCCTTTTAATAGAACGTCGGCTATATCCTCTCTCTAAGAATCTTTGTTTCAAATCTTAAGCTTGTTTTTCAAAGCGATCCTCAGTAGAGCATATGCGTTTAATCCTGAGATATTGGCCCACCGGGATAGCCGATATAGTAGGATTGTGTGCTGAGGTGGCATGTAATAAGAAATTTATCGATGTCTCTTTACGGAACACATCAATCTGTAAATAACCATCCTGATTAACCTCAATACACACATCCAAAAATTTAATGGATTGAGAGTCACAGCCAAATGTCAATTTGATATTCAAATCATTCTGATTTAAATCATCCATAAAGAGTTTAAGCTCATTGACAGATCCCTGCCAAATGAATAGGACATCATAGATGTACCTAAACCAACACTGCACATGGGAAGCCGCACGCGTGTTGCACCAAAAAATCCGCCTCTACCACATACCAAGAAACAGATTAGCATATGCTGGTGCGCATGTGGCCCCCATAGCAGTGCCACGTTTTTGAAGATAATAGCAATTCCTGAATACAAAAAGGTTGTGAGTCAGAACAAATTCCAATAATTCAATAATTAGATCACATAAGCGACCATCCCAGCTACTCATCTCAAGAAAAAAGCGCACAACTTCAATCCCATCACTATGTTTAATACAAGTATATAAAGATTCTATATCAGCTGTTACCAGGAGCATATCTTTCTCCATTTTTATACCATCTAATCTTTTTAGAATATGAGTAGTATCTTTTATATACGAAGGTAGACATTCAACTACAGGTTTCAAATAAAAATCAATGAATTTGCATACAGGATCACATAAGCTCTTGTTCCCAGAGATGATGGGATGTCCAGGGGGGTCAGTTGGATTTTTGTGGATCTTTGGTAACAGACACAACGTAGGCATTTTAGGAAATTTAACCACCAAGCCATCAAAAACTTTTTTTGGGATAATACCAGCATTGAAAGCCCGCTCTTAAATTTTAAAGAGATTTTGAGCATAACCATCTATAGGGTTATGCATAAGTTTCTCATAAGTATCTTTGTTGCATCTAAATGCCTGACGTTCATATTTATTAATTGGCCAAACCACTATATTTCCTCCCTTGTTCGCAGGTTTAAACATGACATCCGTGTATGTTGTTATTTCCCTTATAGCTTTCCTTTGTTCTCTTGACAAGTTATCCTTATCAATTTTTTTAGGAATCTTTTCAAAGTCTGCCGTTACCATTTTAACAAAAATGTCGACCTGCGGACAAAGGAGGAAAGGCGGTCTAATATATCATCACAATTTCTCGAAGCATATAGTTTTCGTAAAATTAATTTTCGTGAAAATAAATGAAGGTCTTTCAAGACTGTAAAATAATCAAAGGCATTAGTAGGGGCAAAAGTTAAACCTCTACTCAAAACATCTTTCTGTATATCTGATAACACATGAGAGGATAGATTGATTACCTCCAGCCTATTCCTTTGTTTTTTAGATTCATGACTTGGGGAGATATTTTTCCTTTTTCAGATTTTATCACCATTGTTTCGCATCTGGCCATTCCTTGAAGAGCCATCCTGTCCAAATGATCTTTTCTCCTTAAATCTCCGATTATCTTCTACATATGTCGATGAAGAAATAGAACTAGATCTGGATCTGATAGTTGTAACATATTTAGTCTTTTTCCATTTATATATTCTATCTAATTGGAGATCATTAAGGTCTCTTTGTAATTTTTTAGTTGTATTAGCAACAATTTCCTTCAGCCACCGAGAAAAATCCTTATCAAGATCATCATTAAATTGTTGTAATGCCTCTTTTGAAAGATCTTTTTTATTTTAGATTGAATCCCATCAATCTCCTTCTCCAGCTTATAAAGAGACGAATCATTAGACTGTATCAATAGTTCAATAAAGCCACATGAACATTTGTTTGCCTTTTCTTCCTACTTACGTCTAAATTCTAAATCATCAATATTAAAGGATGGAAAGATCTGCACCCTCAATCAGTGGGAAGATAGGTATATGGGTTCCCTTAGTAGCCTTAGTAGCTAGGTATATAGGCCCCCCAAAGTAGGCAGCTAGGTATATAGGCCAGCCCAGTTATTAGGTATATAGGTCCCCCAGCAGGTAAGTAGATATGTATATAGGCACCTTCAGTTGCTAAGAAGATATCTAGGATCCCCCATTACAGTAGGTAGGTAAATAGTTCCCCTCGGTATGTATATAGGTTCCACTAGTAGGGTATATAGGGCCTTTTAACCCCTTCCTGACATTGGACGTATTCATAAGTCCTAGAGGGAAGTGCATTCCCGCAAATAGACATATGGGTACGTCCTGGCGATTGCGTGGGCTTAAAAGTGGGCAACACATGATCACGACATGGGACCAGCGGTATATTACCGCTGGCCTCATGCCACATCACCCACGGCCGGAGTGAGCTCCGACCGAAGGTGTTTAACCCCTTAGCTCCGACGATCTTAATTCGCAGGCAGGAGGAGTGAGCGATCTCCTACCAGACGGCCGGTAGTGCATTGTGGGCATGGTGATTGACAGTTGCCATGGAGACCAGTATACAATAGAAATGCTGTATGAAGGTCTCCATTTCCCTATGGGGAAAAGTGAAAAAAGTGTAAAAAAGGAAAGGAAAACACAAAAAATAAAATAAAAACATACACCGGCCTTTTCCCCTTTACAAACGCCAATCGCTCTAGAAAAGATCATAAATAAATTAAGTACACATATTTGGTATCACTGCATGTGTAACGACCTGCCCTATAAAGAGGTCATGTTAATTAACCCGCATGGTGAACGCCATAAAAAAAGAAAAAAAAAACAGTCACAGCGTTGCGATTTTTGTTCATCCAGCAGCACATAAAATGGAATAAAAAGCGATCAAAAAATAATATAAATACCAAAGTGGTACAAATTAAAACATCAGTTCATCTTGCAAAAAAAAAAATAGCGATGCATAAATATTGTTTTACACAATACAAACACTTTATTTTTCTTTAAAGTGCGTTAACATAACAAAAACTATATAAATTGGGTATCACCATAATCGTATCGACCCACATAGTAAAACTAACTTGACAAGGATACTGCATGGTGAGCGCTGTTAAAAATAAAAATAAAAAGCACTAATAGGATTGCAGTATTTTCTTCAATCTGCCTTGCAAAAACGGCTTTAAAACTGATCAAAGTCAAAATGATACTAATTAAAATGTCAACTCATCCCACAAAAAACAAGCCCCTACACAGCTCTTTACACATAAAAATTAAAAAGTTATGTCTGTCAGAATAGGACAACATAAAAATGCAATTTTTAATAGACCTATTGCTATTGTGTAAATGTAATAAAACATAAAAAACTGTATAAAATTTATATTATAAATTAACGACCCCCCATAGTAAAGTTGTCCTGTCATTTACACTGCATGGCGAACGCTGTAAAATTGAAGCCCAAAAAACAATGGCGGAACTGCATTTTTCCCCCCAGTTTCATGGCCCAATGCTAAAAAAAAAACTATGGAACACCTGTGCACCCAAAATGCACCCTACACCCCTAGATGAGATCCCTAAGAGGTGTTGAATCAAAAAATGGGGTAACTTCTGGAAGGTTTCACCTGTTCTGGTAGTTTAGGGGCTTTGCAAATGCGACATGGCCCCACCAAAATCTGCGTTCCAAAAGCCGTATAACACTCCCTCCGATATAAGCCCTGCCATGTGCCCAAACAGCAGTTTACAACGACATGTAGAGTATTGTTGAACTTGGAAGAAATTGCGTAATAAAATTTGGGATGCTTTTTTTCCAGGATTTCTTGTAAAAATTAAATATTTTCAGCTAAAATTGCAGATTGTTGGAAAAAAATATTTTTTCCATTTTCACAGCTTAACGCTAAAAAATTTGTGAAACACCTGTGGGGTCTATATGCTCACTACACCCCTGGATATATTCCCTTAGGGATGTAGTTTCCAGTATGGGGTCTTTTGGGGGTGTTTATTAAGTTTTAGCGCCTTAGGGTATCTGCAAACCTGAAATGGTGCCTAATTAAAATTATAATGAAAATAAGATCCCAATGTTCAGTAGTGCTCCTCCTACTCTGAGGCTTGTGGTTGAGCCAAATAGCGCACAGGACCACATATGGGATATCTCTGAAAACGGCATAATCTGGGGAATCAATATTAGGAGTTAATAGGTTGCTTGGTATATAGGTCCCCCAGTAGGTTGTTAAGTCTATAGGTCACGCAATATGTAGGTAGCTATATAGGTAGAGCTAGTAGGTAGGTATATAGGTCCCCGATTAAAAATAAAAATACTCACCTCTCACCATTTCCCTATTGAACAACTCCCTTCTCCTGTCCCACAGAGGCGGCATAACGTCATCACACCACTTGCGTCACAGTAGTCCTGGCGCAAGCAGCATGACGTCATTACGCATGTGGCGTATGCTACGGTAGGCCGTAAGCCTGCTTGTGACCCACAAGAGTACTCTGCGTGGCAGGGAGCTTTCAAAAAGCTCCTTGCTCCATATTAGCTTTAAACTATTTATGCGTCAACTGCCTAGTGATGCATAAACCCCAAAATCAGATCTCACTATGCAGAAGCAGGATGAACAGAGATCAGAAGGAAAGCATTGGTACAGTAGCAGCAGAGGAATGTTAAAGGAACTGTCCAATTTCACACATTGATGGAACATTAATAAGATATGCTATCAATGTGTAAAAGGTGCAAGTCTGAAAAATGGACACCCAAAACTCTTTTTTTAGAATAGAGAACTGGCTCCATTTATTTTAATGGGAGTCCTGAGTTTTGCACTTGCAAGTGCTTAGCTGCATTTGGAACTCCTAATCAGGTGAATGGATAGTGGCCACGTCTCCCCTTTAATACTGGAGTTTTGGGGGAAGGATGAAGTAGCCCTTTCTCGACATAGGTGGTGGTCCTAGAGATGGGACCTACACCTATCACACATATATGACATATCAACAAGATGTGCCATCAATGTGCGAGATGGAATTACCCTATCAAGTTATTACTGCTGTCACAGCTCAGCAATGATGTTTGAGCAAATTGTTTTGAAATGCTGAATCCAAAAATTATATGTTTCGGAATTCTGGCAGAGAGATCCACAGTCTCACTGTTCTTACAGTACACGATCCATGTCTATGTGAAAACCTTCTTTCCTCTAGATGTAGACAATGCCCTCTTGATCTAGATAAAGTCCTGAATATTAATAGATATTAACCTTTGATATATTTATACATAATTGGTCACTCTAAAGCCTTCTTTTCTGTAAACTAAATTACTTTAATAAAAGAACTGGGTGGACTACAATATCCTGAGAGATTAAGGAAAATTGTTTTCACTGCACGCTTTGAATCTGTTTAAGCTCTACAATGTCTTTCCTGTGCACTGGTGCCCAAAACTGAACACAATATTCCATGTGAGGTCTAACCAGTGATTTGTATGATGGGAGAATTATGTACTCATCGTGTGCATCTATGCCCCTTTTAATGCACCCCATAATCCTGTTTGCTTTGGCAGCTTCTGCCTGACACTGGCTGCTACAATTAAGTTTACAGTCTACTAGAATTTCCAAATCCTTCTCCATGTCACTTTTTTCCAGTGTTTTTCCGTTTAACAAGTTATCATAAAATGGATTTTTCCTCCCCATGTGCATAACCTTGCATTTATCTGTGTTAAAACTCATCTGCCATTTCTCTGCTCAGGCCTCCAGCTTATGCAGATTCCTCTGTAATAAAACATTATCCTCTATTGTGTTGATTACTTTACACACTTTAGTATCATCTCCAAAGATTGATATTCTACTGTGCAATCCATGTGTAAGGTCATTAATGAATACACTAAAGAGAATAGGGTTCAATAGTGAAGCCTGTGGTACCCTACTAGTAACAGTAACTTGCTCTCTATTTTAAAATATTGGAGAACTCTAAAATTATGATTTGACTCAATAACAGACTATGGCTGCAACTCTTAGAACAAAGTTTAATGTAGAAAACGAAAATGGTCCCTTGTAGAAACTGTGTTAACAAACACCATTGGTGTTTTTTTTATTAATCTGAAGATATTTAACCCCTTTCCATTCTCGTGGTCATAATTTTTTGTCTCTTTATTTTTTTCCTCCACGCCTTCCAAATGCCATGACTTTTTAATTTTTCCATCTATATAGACATATGAGGGCTTGTTTTTCTCTGGACTAGATGTACTTTTTAATGTATTGTTTTGAGGGCTGAAGTGTACTTTTTATTGGTGTTGGGATACATGCAACATTTTGATCGGTACCGTTTTTGGGATACATTTAACTTTTTGATCACTATTTATCCAGATTTTCTAGGGACTTGAAATGACAAAAAAATGCAATTTTAACATTTGGAACTTTTTATTCATCTGCGTTGTTCAGAGAACATGATAAATTATGTTATATTTTAATACAATGGACTTTAAACAGACATGGTAATACCAATAACATAACTTTTTACTTTTTTTTATTTGTAAAATGGCAAAAGGGGAGATACTTGACAACTAGGGGGTGCCATTACTTGAACACCCTTCTGCATTACGTAGATAATGCAGAAGGGTGTACCAAGATGGTGGTTCTTTTACTTCCTGCTGAGGCAGGAAGTGATATAAGCGCTTACATGGCTATGAAAACCTTCATTAGGTTTCCAGCTGCCATGGTAACTACTTGCAACCCTCAATCTTGCGACACGGTGTGCCATGGTGTCTAAATGGTTAAATAGCAGAGATCAGAGCCAGCAGATATCAGCTGTAATTAGAGATGGGTGAATTTCTCAAAAATTCGATTCGGCGACTTCGCCGAATTTTCCGATAAAAATTTGTTTCGGTCCGAATTACTTCGGGATGAATCGCATTAAAAAAACAGCTATTTTCAGGCTGCACAGAGCCTGTAGGGTGCTGTAGAATGTTTTGTCATGCTTAAATATGCAGATGAAGCTTGGTTTGGTCTTCATACAATGTTGTGTTTTAGTATGACACGCATATGACTGCTGCCGTTCTTAGAATCGCTTCACTATAAAATTCCCTGGGCACTTAAGAGGGCAAAACTGACCAAAAAACTGAAGAGGGAATGTAGCCTGATAAAGTCATGGCAGCGACAGCTGGAAAAAAACAAGCTGAGGGCTCAAGTGGCAACATCAGTGACAGAGTGTGGAGGTGACGGCAGCAGCAGCAGCAGCATGAGGTCAGAGAGTGGCACAATGACATTCTGGAGGTGGCAAAAACAGGAGTAGATGAAATATCACAAAATGACCTCTATTATATTTATATAGACCGCATATGTAGGAGTATACATATGGGCACCTTCCTCATAAGCCCGTATTCAGTAACTATATAAGAGTATACTCCCAAGTGAACCTAGGACAACATATCCATAAAAGGTTTCTCATATAATTAGTAGCAAAATTTTAAGACAACATGTAATGCAAAGTAGCATAACATTAGGTAATTCAGATAGACACATTTAGAAAACACTTGCGGTTTTTGTTTCTCCAAGCCTGGAGTAGTCCATATAGTATTTCAGCATTCAGGCTGCAGACCTGAGACGCTCTTTTCTTCACAGTGTGCACAGCTTTGTCCGGCAGTTTGCACAGCTTGTCCGGCGTTGTGAATCACGCTGCGATGTTGGCTGGTCTGAGGTGTGTGCACTGTTGCACTGCGCCATTGGCCCTGTACCTGGACAGCTTTCTACAAAAAATTGTTAGAAAGCGTCCAGGATGTCTCAAAGACACCAGCGACTTGCTTAGGCCAATTGAACCATTAAAAATCACAAACGAGACAATCCTTTGTACCCTAGATATTAAAAATCTATATACTTGTATCCCACAAGATGAAGGCAAAGAGGCAGTTCGACAGAAGCTTATGCAGGATAGTTCAATAAGCAATCAACAAATATCATTCTTAATGCAGCTACTGGATATAATTTTGTCTAAAAATTATTTTAGATTTGGCAAAGAATATTTTTTACAGAAACAGGGTATCAGCATGGGATCGCCAGTAGCACCAAGTTTTGTGAACATTTATATGTCTGCATTTGAAGAAAAATGTGTTAAAACTTATGAAGACCGTTCACATGTTGCGACTTGGTTGCGATATGTGGACGATGTCTTCTTAGTGTGGAATGGGTCTTAAAAAGCTCTAACTAATTTCTTTGTATATCTTAATTCATGTCATCCATCAATACAGTTTACTATGAATAAAAATTCCAAAAAAATACAATATTTAGATGTTGAAATAATTAAAGATGGGACTCAATTAAAAACCACATTATATAAAAAGAACATCGACAAAAATAACCTATTATCTAGACAAAGCTTCCATGCTCCACAAATCTTTAAGGGTATACCGAAAAGTCAGTTTATCCGCATTAGAAGAAATGATGAGGAATACTATAAAAATATCCGAAAAATGATTGATAAATTTATACAGAAAGGGTATAACAAAGAAGAACTAGAAAGACTGATAAAAGAAATAGGTAAACTTAATGGACAAGATTTGAAGAAAGAAAAAGAAAAACATAAACAAAGCCATGATGACTGTCTGTTTATTTCCACATATGATAGCCATTCTAAGATGATAAAAAATACAGTTAAAAAATGGTGGAAAATTTTACAAAAAGATGCTAAGTATGGGAAACTATTTAAAACTTTCCCAAAATTTGTGTATAAAATAGGTAAAACTATAGGCAATGAACTTATTAGAGCAGATCTTATTAAAAGCAATGTTAATAAACAACAACGATTGGGAATTGTTCAGACAGGAACTTTCCCATGTCTATCATGCCAACACTGCACAGGCATCATTAAAGGTCCAAAAGTAATACACCCACTGAAAGGTCACGGTATTGATATCAAAGGATACCATACTTGTGATTCACAAATGTGATTTACCTTTTGAAATACCCCTGTGGAATAATATATATTGGACAAACATCACGAAACATCAAAGTTGGATTAAATGAACATAAATCTAATATTCAGAGATATAAAGAGATAGGAACTGCCATCCCATTAGATAAAAAAGATAGAAAAGAGAAAAATATGGTGAAAGCTCACTAGCCAGACACTTTTTTGAAGCTAAACATAATGTTTGTGAACTTAAATGGCAGGTTATTGAACAAACCTATGGAGTAGATGAATCACAAATTAATAAAAATCTCATGCAACGAGAGGTCTATTGGATTTTTACACTCAACTCACTCACCCCTAATGGGTTGAATGAGGAGTGTAATTTTAATGTTTTCTTATGACCCTTTCAATAGGGGCTTGTATCTATGTCTTCTGTGTAATCCTAATGTGAGACTTATGTCATATATGTGTATAAATGGAAGACAGACCACGTATCCGTTATGCTTGAGAAAGGGGGAGGACCCGAAAACATTGCAGAGCAACAGTGCACACACCTCAGACCAGCCAACATCGCAGCGTGATTCACAACGCCGGACAAGCTGTGCAAACTGCCGGACAAAGCTGTGCACACTGTGAAGAAAAGAGTGTCTCAGGTCCGCAGCCTGAATGCTGAAATACTATATGGACTACTCCAGGCTTGGAGAAACACAAACTGCAAGTATTTTCTAAATGTGTCTATCTGAAGTACCTAATGTTATGCTACTTTGCATTACATGTTGTCTTAAAATTTTGCTACTAATTAAATAAGATACCTTTTATGGATACGTTGTCCTAGGTTTACTTGGGAGTATACTCATATATAAAAACAGGAGTAGGCCACAGAGGGGCACAATAACACAGTGTGGACGGCAAGGCAGCAGCCACAGCAGCAGCATAAGGTCAGACAGTGGCACAATGACATTCTGGAGGTGGAAAAAACAGGAGTAGGCCATAGAGTGGCACAATAACACAGTTTCGAGGGCACGGCAGCAGCCACAGCAGCAGCATAAGGTCAGACAGTGGCACAATGACAGTCTGGAGGTGGCAAAAACAGGAGTAGGCCATAGAGTGGCACAATAAAACAGTGTGGAGGGCACGGCAGCAGCCACAGCAGCAGCATGAGGTCAGACAGTGGCACAATGACATTCTGAAGGTGCCAAAAACAGGAGTAGGCCACAGAGTGGCACAATGACACAGTGTGGAGGGTACGGCAGGAGCAACAGAAGCAGCATGAGGTCAGACAGTGGCACAATGACACAGTGTGTAGGTCATGGCAGCAGCCACAGCAGCAGCATGAGGTCAGATAGTGGCAAAATGACATTCTGTAGGTGGCAAAAACATGAGTAGGCCACAGAGTGGCACAATGACAGAGTGTGGAGGTCCCGGCAGGAGCAAAAGCAGCAGCAGGAGTTCAGACAGTGGCACAATGACAGTGTATAGGTCACGGCAGCAGCCACAGCAGCAGCATGAGGTCAGACAGTGGCACAATGACATTCTGGAGGTGGCAAAAACAGGAGTAGGCACCAGAGTGGCACAATGACAAAGTGTGGAGGACACAGCAGCAGCCACAGCAGCAGCATGAGGTCAGACAGTGGCACAATGACATTCTGGAGGTGGCAAAAACAGGAGTAGGCCACAGAGTGGCACAATGACAGAGAGTGGAGGTGACGGCAGGAGAAGCAACATGAGGTCAGAGAGTGGCACAATGACAAAGTGTTGAGGTGACCGCAGCAGCTACAGTAGCAGCAGCATGAGGTCAGAGAATGGCACAATGACACAGTGTGGAGGTCACAGCACCAGCAACAGCAGCAGCAGCATGAGGTCATAGAGTGGCACAATGACAGAGTGTGTAGGTGGGTAGCAATACCAGTTGCTGGTAAAGATGGTGGTAGGCAGATGGAGAAATTGGCAGCAGATGTCTTCAGGCGGGCATCAGATGGCATCAGGCGGGTGGCGGCATCAGAATTGTGACGCCTAAGGCATTGGTGTGTGGAAATCCTGGCCAATCCACGCCTGATTCATCTTGACAAAGGTCAGTCATTCCACATTTCTTGAGGACAAGCGGGTTCTTCTTGGGGTAACAATGGCCCTGCCGCAATGAACACCTGCTCTGATGCCACACTATTGGCCGGGCAGGACAGCTTCTCCACTGCAAACTCGGCAAGCTGCGGCCACACATCCAGTTTGGCTGCCCAGTAGACCAGCAGGTCTTCTAACTGGAGTGGCAGAGTGCTGTCCAAGTAGGCCACCACCTGTTGATTCAGGGACTGCTCCAGGTCTTGCTGCTGCTGCTGGCGACTGCCCTCCTCACTAGGCGGGTGAAGGAAGCTGCTCATCAGTGACTCCAGACTTAGGTTACTGCTGATGTAGCTGGTACTGCTCCTACCCCCTCACCTTCCCCCAGCAGCCGCGGCAGTAGTACGTGAGTGCTGAAGAACCCCCCGGTCAGACCTGTCAGAGGAGGGACGATGCCGCACATAGGCAACGGCCAACTGACTACGGAGGAATTCGCTATAGTATTTGAGTTTGTCCTCCCTCTCAGCAGCTGGGAAAAGGGCTCCCATTTTGGACCGGTAGCGAGGGTCCAATATGGTGGAGAGCCAGAAGTCATCCCTCTGCCGGATGGTGACTATTCGGCTGTCACTAGCCAGGCAAATCAGCATGCTGCGGGCAATCTCCATTGTATACTGCCACGGTGCTTGTGGGTCATCTGCCTCGTCTTCCTCATCTCCATCTTCCTCCTCCAGCTGCTCCTGCTCCTCCTCTCTTGTCACTTGGGTAGAAAATCCACTGATTTCACCAGACAAGGCTCCTGCTCCAATGTCCTTTTCCTCCTTCTCCAGTTCAGTCCCCACTGGACTCATGTGGCCGCGAGATGTAGTTGCCACGTCTCCAGTCCCCGGCCCAGATAGATTTTTCAGCATCTGTTCCAGGACATGAAGCAGTGGAATAACGTTATTCATCCCGTAGTCCTGGCGACTGACAAATAAAGTAATCTCCTCAAATGGCCTCAGCAAACGGCAGGTGTCACGCATGAGCTGCCACTGGCTGACATCAAAGTTACACAGGGGAGTACTCCTGTACGCCTGGATCATCAAAAAATTGTTAATGGCCTTTCTCTGTTCATACAGTCGGTCCAACATGTGCAGGCTGGAATTCAATGGGTGGAAACATCGCATATCAGAGTGTGTTGGGGGAGGCCGTTCTGCCGCTGCAACTCGAGGAGGGTGTGACTGGCTTTGTAGGAATGGATGAAGTGCATGCACAGTTTCCTGGCCATTTTCAGAATCTTCTGAAGATCGGTGGAAGACTTCAGGAACCTTTTCACAACCAGATTGAACACGAGTGCATGCAGGGCGCATGGGACCATCCTCCTCGGTGCAGCGCGGACACCCATGTTACTCCCATTGTCCGTCACCATGGTTCCGATTTGCAGTTGGCGCGGAGAAAGCCACACATCGATTTCTTGCTGCATTGCGCGGAGCAGTTCCTCCCCTGTGTGACTTCGTTCGCCAAGGCGAGCCAAGTGTAGAACTGCGTGACAGCGCTGTGCGTTACACAGGTGGTATGGTGGAGGCTGAGATTATGGTGGTGGTGGAGGAGGTGGACATTGGCGCAGGAGTAGTAGTTTGACAACGTGGAGGAGAAAGCGGCGTCTCCTGTCCAAGTTGTTGGTATGCCTGGGCAGGAAGCACATTCACCCATTGGCCGTAAAGGACATGTACTCGGCCCTGACCGTAGTTACAGCTCCAGATGTCCGCGCTGCCGTGCACCTTGGAACAAACCGATAAGCTCAAGGACTGGCCCACCTTCTGTTCTACATATTTGTGAAGTGCTGGTACTGCCTTTTTGGAAAATAAATTACGGCTTGGAACTCTCCATCTATGCTCGGCACAAGTCATTAGTTCTCTGAACGGTGCAGAGTCCACCATTTGGAAAGGAAGGGACTGCAGTACCAACAACTTGGACAGGAGCACGGTCAGCTTCTGCACCTTAGGATGATTGGACGCATACTGTTGTCTCTATGCAATCGCCTCGTTGAACGACTGCTGCCGCTATGAGTAGCGAGGAGCAGGAGCATCTGGACCGGGAGATGATGGCACAGAGAAACAGCTTCCTTCTGTAGAGGTGGTGGAGCCTTGACAGGCTCAAATGGCATGCATGCCATTGGGCGCTGCTGCTGCTGTTGCCATGGTGGCAGGATGGACCACCACATCTGAGCCACGTCTCTTCCAGGCCACCGGATGGTGACGCTGCATGTGTTGACGTAGGGCCGTTGTGCCAATTTTAATTCCCTGGCCACGCTTCACTTTCTGCCCACAGATTCTTCATATACCCATATTCGGCTCCTCCGGTGTCTTAGCAAAAAACTGCCACACCGCTGAGTAGCTGATTTTACCGCCAACGCTCTGCACTGAGTGACTACTACCGCTGCTGCCTCGCTGACTCCCTTGTCGCTACTTTCTTGGACCTGCGAAGCAGGTTTTCTACCCCGTGGCCGCTTGGCTTCACACTGCTGCTATCCTGCTGACTCACGGCCACACAACCCACTTGCTGGCTGCGCCGCTGCCTGACGTGCAAGCTGACGCCCTTGCTTTTCCCGGCTCCCAAGTGCGGTCGGCTACATTATCATCGATTTGTGTTTCATCGTCACTACTGTCCTCATCACCGGTCTTGGTATGCAGAGGCTGACCTCTCACAACATGACCTCCCATGCTACTCTCCACATCTATACTTTGCCGCCTATTGCAAGAAGCAGGGGATATTGGCCCCATTTCTTCGCTGCCAAGTAGCTGCTGACTGCCCTCCTCAAATTGTTCATCCTCGCAATATTGTGGCGCTGAGCCCAGACCACATAGTAGATCTCTGGCTCAGGGAACCGGATGGGACAGAGGCGGGTTGAGGACAGGTGGGGCCGCTGACCCTCTCCTGGGCCATGGCAACTAAGGGTTGTGTCTGACGTTCCCACCAACTCTTGGCTGGGGTTGTCAGATGTCATCTGGGAGGAAGTGGATGACCTAGTCAACCAATCAAGAACCATTGGGTTGCTGAACAACACATGGCCGCTAGATGACACCGGCAGTTCTGGCCTCACCGAGTGACCTCTGCTGCGACGTCCCCTTGCTGTGCTGCGACCTGGGCCTGCTCCAGGAATGTTTCTGTCACTTCCACTCGCAGGTGAAGAGCCTGCCACCTCTGTCTGACATACTGTTTGTTCTAAAATGTACAGACTCTGTTTGAGGAAGATATCTGTATATAATAAATACACACCCTGTATTTGACTCCAAATTAACCCACTAAGAAGCTTGGGTAACCCTTGGATATAAATTGTGCTCCACAAATGGGCAGGAAAAATTTACTTGTATGTGCCGGTTTAAAAACACTGTGTATTTTACTGAATATAAAAGCACAAACAGGCTTAATTAACCTTCGGATATAAATTATGCTACAGAATTTCTTCTTTGGTGCTGCCAACAATTACCAGCTTTGTAGCGTATTAAAATGGCATGTATTTTACGGAACACAACAACAGAAAAACTCGTAATTAACCTTCGGATATGAATCATGCTACAGCCAAAATTTCTTCTTGGGCGGTGAAAAACAATGTTTCTTTTATTGAGTACAACTGCAGAAAAATACTTAGTTAACCCTTGGATGTAAATTGCGGAAAAGAAATGTGCTTCCAACAATTACCAGCTTTGTAGCGTGTTAAAAAGGCGTGTATTTTACGGAACACAACAACAGAAAAACTTGTAATTAACCTTCGGATACGAATTATGCTACAGGCAAAATTTCTTCTTTGGCAGTGAAAAAGGACGTTTTTTATTTTAGTGACCACAACAGCAGAACAACGCTTAATTAACCCCTGGATCTAAACTGCGCAAAATAAATGAGCAGCCAAAAATTAAATGATATTTGGATTGTAAAAATGCTGTTTCTTTAACTGAATACAACAGCAACAGGCTTAGATAACCCTTGGATATTCAATGTGCTCAAGAACTGAATGTATATGCAGCTGACTTGGACGCACACTGGACTTCAGTTCCAATACCCCACAAAATCAGAATTAGAATGTAAGAGAAGCAGTCTCTAAGACAAGCAGTGACACCCCCCAAAAATCGCTGAATAAAAGTAAGTTCTTTAGCTTGAGATATCATAATAAGCAGCAGCGGCAGCACCTTCCCTACACAGCACAGTGAGAGGAGTGTGAGCTGCCAGCGTCGCGCCCGGACTTAAATAGTGTGGTGACATCACAGAATCCCGCCGGTCTCTGATTGGCTTTCATCTCTGCACATGTCATGTAGGCTACACCTTTCTTCCTCTCAGACTTTTTTGCTCCATGTAACGCCATGTGCTCGCAGCCATTTTATCAATGAAAAACACGCTTCGTTCCCGCGAATCACCCCAATCTTCGACTTCGTTCAGAATCAAAGTTTTCCTGAAATTCTAAACGAATTCCACTTCGCTAGAATCAATTCGCCCATCTCTAGCTGTAATAATTAGCCAGCACCCACCATATATGGAGCAGGTTCTGTAAGGTGTTAAAAGGCTGTTCCCAACATAAACTTTGATGGCATATTAATTGGATATGCCATCAAAATCTAATAGGTGCAGGTCCCACCTTTGTTCTATGGGAGATCAGGGTACAGGTAAGCATGTTCATCTGTACTCGGAACACCCATAAAACAGAATGGAGAGAGATGCACATGGAAGATCAGCTCTCCATTCTAAGCTAACACTTTTGGGGGCCTGTTCCCGATATAGGTGCAGGTCTAGAGATGAGATCCTATTAATATGCCTTCAAAATCTATGGTGGGAACAGCCCTTTAACTTCTTGTTTAGGCAGAAAAGTAAATATAAAAAGTATCTTGGTTTCATCTGCATAAGGGAAAGTAGGGCAATAAAAGGTCATTGGAAAAATGTGGTATGGCTTTTACCAAAAAAACATGACTGTAGGTGCAGTAAACATCATTATTAACCTGTTGGTTTAAAGGAAAAATATTCTCACACAACTCCACTTACAGCTGGAAATAATTAAGCAATTTAAGGCTTTGGACAAAGATGGTGATTGCTTTAAATATACTTTTGTAGAATGTGCCCTGGATTGAGTAAAGCAAAACCAAAATCAGGAATTTTTGATTGTCCTCAACTTAGAAAACTCATCATCACTTAGAATTTCCCAAAAGCTATGCAAGATATTATAGCTAGAGATGGGTGAATTTCTCAAAAATTCGATTCGGTGACTTCGCCGAATTTTCCGACAAAATTTGTTTCGGTCTGAATTACTTCGGGGCGAATCGCGTTAAAAAACAGCTATTTTCAGGCTGCACAGAGCCTGCAGGGTGCTGTAGAATGTTGTGCTATGCTTAAATATGCAGAGGGAGCTTGGTTTGGTCTTCATACAATGTTGTGTTTTAGTATGACACGCGCATGACTTCCGCCGCTTTTAGAATCGCTTCACTATAAAATTCACTGGGCACTTAAGAGGGAAAAACTGACCAAAAAACTGAAGCGGGAATGTAGCCTAATAAAGTCATGGCAGCGACAGCTGGAAAAAAACAAGCTGAGAGCTCAGGTGGCAACATCAGTGAAAGAATGTGGAGGTGACAGCGGCAGCCACGGTAGCATGAGGTCAGAGAGTGGCACAATGACATTCTGGAGGTGGAAAAAACAGGAGTAGGCCACAGAGTGGCACAATGACACAGTGTGGCAATGCAGCCAAGCGGGACGAAGCAGGGTGCGAACGGCGGAAGTGCGAACTCAGACCTCGAGCCTTCTTCAGCAGGCAGTCCAGACCCGGGTAGCTCTTTAGAAATTTCTGGACGACAAGGTTCTTGTCACCCAGCCAGCGCTCGGTCTCGTTGCTTAGAGCCGTCCACAGCTCCTGACCTGTGTGTGGACGGTCTCCAAGGCAGATTAATTTCAACACGGCCTGGTTTCTCTGGGCCTGTGATGCCACCATAGGACTTTGGGGGAAAGAACCCTGCACCATCCCTGCGGTTTTGAAGATCGTGCGCCGAGCCTGAAAGCCACCGTCACCACCAGAGACATCCACCCAGCTCACCCAGTGCGCTGTCACAGAGATATAGTGGCCTTGGCCGTGCTTACTAGTCCATGTGTCGGTGGTCAGATGGACTTTTCCGGACACAGATGAAGACAACACGCTTGAAATTTTAGATGACACATGGCTGGCCAGTGCAGGGACAGCTTTTCTGGAAAAGAAATGCCTGCTCGGCATCTGTTATTGGGGCAGGCAAGGGCCATGACGTGTCCACCAGACGGACAGGCAACATTTCCAAGGCCAAAAACCTGGCAATGCTGACATTCAGGCTTTTGGCTATGGGATGGTTTGGTTCTTCTGCTCCCAAACCTGGAAGACAGAAGGCTGGCTGCAAGACTGGCCGCTGTACGGCGTGCAGGTCGTCAAACTGGTGGAAGGAGAAGGGGTAGGATGGGTCTCTGGTGGTGCTGGTGGTAGTCGGGCGATGGTGGAGGCTGAAGCGGAGGCTGATCCCTGATCATGACTCTGAGAGATATAGGCAGCTGAGGAACGCTTGGTGGTGGCGGAGGAGGAGGAGGCGGAGACAGAGGGTGTGACAGTGGTTGGAAGCCCGGCATCGGTGTGGCCCTTTTTGGCCAAGTGTTGCCTCCATTTCAACTCATGCATTCGCTGCATGTGACTAGACATGTTGGTGGTGGTTAAGCACCTAAGATTCTTGCCTCTACTGATGCGTTTACGGCAAAGACAGCATATGACATCGCTGGGTAAATCAGAGGCTTGCTCAAAGAAGGCCCAGGCTTGAGAGATCTTGGACCTTTTTGACGGCGATAAGCGAGGAGCGGGGTTTCCGCTGACCCCCATCGTCTTCCTCCTCGTCCAGTGATGAAGCGCTCGCAAGCAAATTCTGCGGAAAAGACCACGATGGATCCACAATGTCGTCATTATCATCATCAACACAGGTGAATTAGTCGTCCTGACATTCTGCATCCAGGAGCTGCGGGCTACAAGCAAGAGGTACTGCAAGGCGTTGCCGACCGCCCGGGATTTTTGCCAATTGACCGGCTTCCTTCTCCTCCTCTGATGGCATCAGTGATTGGGAGTCAGAGCAGACAAAATCATCCTTTTTGGCCTTTATTTTTTAAAACATGTCTTCTGACCCCAACCACATTTTGTCATCAAAGGGTTTTCAGAAAATGATTATCCACATTTTGGGGGTACACGAGTTGACTTTTGGGGCTGCCTTCGTTTATGTTAAATGGATGCTGATGATGCGATGACGACATTTGTGGCCGTGACTGAGAGGATAGAGGTAGACTGTGGACAGGTTGCTTTAACCACAAAAGAACAGATTGGCGCGCTGTTGTTACGGGATTTACGGGGCCCTGCCCACGATGACAAGCCTGACAGTCCTGAAATTTGACGATCCACTGCTTGCGTGTTTCGCCAGCACTGGAAGGACACCTTCTCTCGTACTTCTACCCCCTGCCCCTATCCCCCTCTTTGTTCTTTACCCCCCGCTTTCGCTCCATTTCCCAAAGATAAAAATTTGAAAAGGGAATTTGGAAGGTTTTGGAAAGTTTTATTCAAAAAACAGCAAATCACAGTTTTTTTTTTTTTTTTCTTAAATCCCTCAAATTTTCCCTCAGCCAACTAGGTTTAAAAAAAACTGAAAATTTTTTGGAATACCTGGAATGCAGCTGGTGGAAAACCCGTAAAACAAAACACATGTTCTTCCTTCAGTCCCGGGTTTTTAACAACGCCCGTAAACAGGAATTGATAGTTTTCAACAAAATACATACAGGTGCGCTATTCCTGCGCCAAATAATTCACAAAGCCCAAAAAAACTATTCAGAAGTTACGGGGGATAGAAATTGTGTTTTTTGCAGAAATGACAAACGAGAACAGTTGCTAGAGAATTTTTTTATCAGAATTTTGTACAACATGGCTATTTGAAAAAAAAAGGGACGCACCGGTGCAATACTCTATTTAAAAACTATTCGGATAATAAAAGGGGATTTTTTTTCACCTACAATACACCTGCGGTGACTACAAAATTTCTGTTTTCAAATTTAAGTGCAAGGTGGATTTTATGAAAAAACTGGACTGCGCCAAAATGAAAAAAACACCTATCTGAAATGTATACGGAAAATAAAAATATTTTTTTTCCCATCAAACACCTGCGGTGACTACAAAATTTCTGTATTGTAATTTTTTTGCAAGGTGGGTTTTTGAAAAAGCTGGACTGCGCCCAAAGTGAAAAAAACCTACGAAATGTATACGGGTAATAAAAGTATTTTTTGCACCTACAATACACCTCGGACTACAAAAATTTCTGTATTCAAATTTAATTGCAAGGGGGGATTTTGAAAAAGCTGGGGCTGCGCCCCAAAGTGAAAAAAACACCTATCTGAAATGTATACGGATAAAAAAGGTATTTTTTTTCACCCATCAATACCCTGCGGTGACTCAAAATTGGGTGCATTCAAATTTAAGTGCATGGTGGCTCATGAACAAACCTGGCCCGCCCAAAATGAAAAAAAACACCCATCTGAAAAGTATACGATAAAAAAAGGTATTTTTCGCACCCATCAATACACCTGCTGATTACAAAAAGCTGTATTCAGTTTTAATGCAAGGGGGATCTATGAACAAAACTGACTGCGCCCAAAATAAAAAAACATTCTGAAATGTATACGGATAATAAAAGGGATTTTTTTACCTATCAAACACCTGCTGACTACAAAATTGCTTATTAAAATTTAAAATGCGGTGGATCTATAAAAAAAGCTGGACTGCCCAAAAGAAAAAAAACCCTATTGAAATGATACGGTAAAAAAGGTATTTTTTGCACCTACAATACACCTGCGGGGACTACAAAATTCTGTTTCAAGTTTAAGTGCAAGGTGGATTCTATGAACAAAGCTGGACTGCGCCAAAGTAAAAAAACACCTATTGAAATGATACAGATAAAAAAAGATTTTTTGCACCCATCAATCACCTCGGGGGACTAAAAAAATTGCTGTATTAAAATTTAATGCAAATGGACTAGAACAAAGCTGGACTGCGCCAAATGAAAAAAAAAAACCCTACTGAAAGTATACGGGTAAAAAAGGGATTTTTTTCCCTATCAATACACCTGCGGTGACTCAAAATTGCTTTTTCAAATTAATGCAAGGGATTTAGAAAAAGCTGGACTGCGCCAAAGGGAAAAAAAAACCCATTGAAAATTTAACGGATAATAAAAGGATTTTTTGCACCTACAATACACCCGCGGTGACTACAAAAATTGCGTATTAAATTTTAAATTTCAAGGGGGATTTTTGAAAAGCTGGACTGCGCCAAAGTGAAAAAAAACCCCCAATGAAGTATAAGATAATAAAAGGTATTTTTTGCTCCTATCAATACACCTCGGTGACATAAAATTGCTGATTCAAATTTAATTGCAAGTGGATTTTTGAAAAAGCTGGACTGCCCAAAGTGAAAAAAACACTATCTGAAATGTAAAACGGGTAATAAAAGGTATTTTTTTTTCACCTATCAAACCCCGCGGTGACTACAAAAATTGCGTATTCAAATTTAATTGCAAGGTGGTTTATAAAAAAACTGGGGCTGCGCCCCAAAATGAAAAAAAACACCTCTGAAATGTTAAAAGATAAAAAAGGGATTTTTTGCACCTACAAAACACCGCGGGGGATACAAAATTGCTGCATTCAAATTTTAAGGCATGGGGGGTTATGAACAAACCTCCTGCGCCAAAGTGAAAAAAAACACCATCTGAAAATGTATCAGAAATAAAAGGTATTTTTTTGACCTATAATACCCGCGGTGATTACAAAAATTTTTTGTATTCAAATTTAAGTGCATGGTGGATCTTTTAACAAAGCTGGCCTGCGCCAAAGTGAAAAAAAACCTATTAAATGTAAAAAAGGTAATAAAAGGTATTTTTTCACCTATCAATACACCCCGGTGATACAAAATTGCTGTATTAAATTTAAGTGCAAGTGGATCATAACAAAGTGGACTGGGGCCCAAAAGGAAAAAAAACCCTATCTGAAATGTATACGGGTAATAAAAAAGGGGATTTTTTGCACCTATCAAACAACTGCTGGGCTCAAAAATTCTGTATTTTAAGTTAAAATGGGAAAATGGATTTTGAAAAAGCGGACTGCGCCAAAGGATAAAAACACCTACAAAAATTTTACAGAAAATAAAAGGTATTTTTTGCACCTACAAAACACCTGCGGGGACTACAAAAGCTGTATTTAAAATTTAAGTGCAAGATGGGTTTAACAAAGCTGGACTCGCCAAATGAAAAAAAAACACCTATCTGAAATGATAAAAGGGTAAAAAAAGGTATTTTTTGAAAATACAAAAAACCTGCGGTGACTAAAAAAAAGCTGTATTCAAATTTAAGTGCAAGGGGATTTTTGAAAAAGCTGGACGCGCCAAAGTTAAAAAAAAACCATCGAAATGATACGGGATAATAAAAAGGTATTTTTTGCACCTATCAATACACCGCGGTGACTCCCCAAAATTTGGGTATTTAAATTTAAATTTCAAGGGGGATTTATGAAAAAGCGGACGCGCCAAATGAAAAAAAAAACCCCCCAAATGAAAAGTATACGGATAATAAAAGGTATTTTTCACCTATCAATAACCTGCGGGACTACAAAATTGCGTATTCAAAATTTAAATTTCAAGGTGGATTTATGAAAAGCGGACGCGCCAAAGTGAAAAAAAAAAACCCCACTGAAATTATACAAATAATAAAATATTTTTCGCACCTATCAATACACCTGCGTGATTACAAAATTGCTTATTCAAGTTTAAGTTTAAGGGGGATCTTGAAAAAAGCTGGACGCGCCAAATGAAAAAAAAAACCATCTGAAATGTAACGGATAATAAAAGGTATTTTTTGCACCCATTAAATTTCACCTGCGGGACACAAAAATTTCTGTATTAAAAATTTAATGCAAAGGGGGGATCTTAACAAAGTGGACTGCGCCAAAGTGAAAAAAAACACCCCATCGAAATGTATACGGAAATAAAAGGTTTTTTTTTTTTTTGCACCTATCAAAAACACCGCGGTGACTAAAAAATTGCTGTATTCAAGTTTAATGCAAGGTGGATCTAAACAAAGTGGGACTCGCCAAAGTGAAAAAAAAACACCCCACTAAAAGTAACAGATAAAAAAGGTATTTTTTGCACCTAAATACACCTGCGGTGACTACAAAATTGCGATTAAAAATTTTTGTGCAAGGGATTAGAACAAAGCTGGGCTGGCCAAGTGAAAAAAAAACACCCCATCTGAAATGTAACGGATAATAAAAAGGGATTTTTTTCACCTACAATACCCTGCGGTGACTACAAAATTGCTGTATTCAAATTTAAAATGCAAGGTGGGTCTATGAACAAAGCTGGCCTGCGCCAAAATGAAAAAAACACCTATCTGAAATGTATATGGGTAATTTAAAAGTATTTTTTGACCTATCAAACACCCGCGGGGGATACAAAATTGCTGTATTCAAATTTAAGTGCAAGGTGGATCTATGAACGAAGTTGGCCTGCGCCAAAGTGAAAAAAAAACCCCCTATCTGAAATGTATAGGATAATAAAAGGTATTTTTTGCACCTATCAATACACCGCGGTGATAAAAATTCGTAAAACAAATTTAATGCAAGGGGGGAAACTATAAAAACTGGTGCGCCAAAGTAAAAAAACACCTATCTGAAAGTATATGGAAAAAAAAAAGTTGAGTTTTCACCTACAAATACACCTGCAGTTACTGAAAAAGATCTGTATCCTAATATAAGTACAGGCTGCACAACTACAATAATATTTCACAAAAGATGGCCAAAAAGTGTTAATAAAAACCATTTCAAGCAGGGTCTAAACACAGTCTGGGCTGCACAATATACACTCTCCCTTTAAAGAGCCTGCCTGCCTGCCAGCCTGTCTGTCTGTCTGTGTTCGCCCGCAGCCCCCCCCCCGCCCCCTTCCCCCGAGCGGGGTACAGCGCTGATGCTCCTTTTAAAAAAATTTTCAGCCCAAATTAGTAAAATCTGCAAATCCTAATTACCAAAGTTCTAATGTTCACGCAAAAGCAAAGTTTCTTTGTGAACAAATAACAGTTTCGTGAGTTTTTGAGGGAGCCGAGCACACATCCTGCTCATATACACGACACACCTGAGGCTGAACAGAAGGGCTGTTCATGTTTTAAAAGAGGTCATGTGATTTTTTCCCTCAAATTTCAACCCTACACATCCCAGCATGACGTCGCCACCCGCTCACTCTGCTCTATTCTCTAAGCTGATTGCTGGGTTTCCAAAATGACAGGGAAACCTGAAAATGGCGCGATATTAATAGATTATGCACAGATTTTCACCTAAGTTATAGCGTGATCGAAAAAATCTGATAAACATAAAAACTGTGCCGATTTCAACTTTGTCGATAAAAATCGCTCAACACTAATGAAGATATCTGTATATGATAAATACACACCCTGTATTTGACTCCAAATGAACCCAGTAACAAGCTTGGGTAACCCTTGGATATAAATTGCGCTCCACAAATGGTCAGGAAAAATTTACTTGTATGTGTCGTTGTCACGGATCGTGCCGTGGCCCGTGCCTTGGACCGCGGTCGTGTCCGTGCCCCTGTGTCTGGATCCGCTGTGGCTCCCTGTGCGGGGCTTACAGCGGCAGTGTCAGTTTGCTCTACACCTGCTTCTGCTCAGCGTTACTCACCGGGTCCTGCTCCCATGGGTGTCTGTCCACTGTGGCTTCTCCAGCGTGTGTGTGCACCCCATAGGGCGCGTGCGCGCAAGCCTGCGGACATTTATACACACAGTGCTCCTGCTTCCTGCCCGTGACCTCTGACCCTTTCCTTCATAAGGAACTTCCTCCCTGGACTCTGGGTCAATTCGTTGATGTTCTTCATTAGAGCTAGACCTCTGCTGCTGAGCTCCTGCTGTGTTAACTCCTTGGTTTCCACTGTGTCTGCTGAAGCTCTGCATTAATCCTGCGCTGTCCAGCACACCTGCACTGCTGTATTCCTGACGTATTGTCCTCCAGTTTCTCAATGCGGATTCCTGCTGTGTAATCTGTTATCACCATGGGACTGTGCTTCCGTTAAACAGCTACTGCATCCGTTTATCCGTCACCTGTGTCCTGCACCTCGGCTACCCGCCGCGAGTACTGCCATCTGTGCCCGCGGTGGGCCCTGAGGATCCCCTGTACCTGGGCGTTACTGGCTCTGCGGCCAGTAAACGTGACAGTACGAACTGACCATACTAAATGGATCCCACCGGAGTGACTCTACCTGACCTGGTAGCTGTAATTAACCGTCATGGCACGCACCTGGAGCAACTCTTCCAGAAGCTACAGACAGTTACCGCACGTCTGGATGAAGTTGCATCTACGCCAGCTCCACCACCTGCTGTGGTTCCATCGCCTGCTGCCATGTTCAGTCCCAGCCTGCACCTGCCTCTGCCTGCCAGTTACGACGGAGACCCCCTTACATGTCGTGGATTCATCAACCAGTGTACCATACACTTCGAGGTCCTGGCACACCAGTTTCCATACGATAGGCAAAGGTGGCGTTTATCATCAGCCTGCTCTCAGGTGAAGCCTTGGTCTGGGCCTCACCCCTCTGGGAGAGAGGGGATCCGCTGACAGGGGACATCCAAGAATTTCTAGGCACTTTCCGGAAAATTTTTGGACAACCTGGGCACAATACCTCTGCGGCATCTGCTCTGCTACGTTCCTGCCAAGGCGAATCTACTGTGGGCCAGTATGCCATCTGGTTTCGTACCCTGGCTTCAGAACTTGCCTGGAACAACGAGGCCCTTGTTGCAGCCTTCTTGGGGGGTCTTGCTGGGCGCATCAAGGATGAACTGGCTGGTCGAGACCTACCAAGTAACTTGGACGACCTCATTGCTCTAGCTACGAAAATCGACATAGGTTTTTCTGAAAGAGAGCTGGAGCTTCGCCAGCAGTCACCGCCCTTCCGTCCTCGCAAGCCTTCACCTCGCCGAGTACCTGCACCCCCAAGTCTACCTCACCAGGCACCTGCGTTCCCACAAGATGTTCCTATGGAGGTGAATCACGCCCATCTAAGCCTGGAGGAACGCACTCGCCGGCGCAGTCTGAACCTGTGTCTATACTGTGGCAGTCCCAAGCACTATCTAAAGAACTGCCCAGTCCGTCCTGCTGCGCCCCGGAAACCTCCATGCCATGGTGTTGTGGGTGAAGCGTACCTGAATAAAGATGCCTCTCCTCCTCGTCTGACCACCCCAGTCACTCTCTGTTATGGCTCCAGTACTAAAATCCAAGTTTCTGCTTTGTTGGACTCTGGTTCGTCTGAGAACTTTATCCACCCGTCGTTGCTTGACAAGTATTGCCTACCTGTCTCCTGTCTGGATCAACCACTGCGTTTCTCCTCCATCAACGGGGAGATCCTGAAAGAACCAGTGCGTTACCGTACCAAACCTCTGTCTCTGCGAACTGGAAGCTCTCACCAAGAGGACATCTCGTTCTACGTTTTGCCTAATGCCTCTGCTTCTGTCCTGCTTGGCCTACCGTGGTTCCAGCGTCACAATCCATCTCTGGATTGGAAAACGGGTGAAGTTCTTCAGTGGGGCGAGCCATGTTTTTCTCGCTGCCTGAAGCCTGCCCATCCTGTGCAGTCTTGCCAACCCATTTCCCTGCCCGTTTCTGCTGTGCTGCCTGAAGAGGACCCTCAAGCGCAGGAAGAGCGCCTGGTCTGTAAAGCCATCTCTGTTTCCCACCCACCTCGCCCCCTGTCTACTGATTCTGCTTCTACCCCCCAGGTTCGAGAAGAAATCCAGGACTCTTTGGACACCTCCTCTGAAGACAGTTCCTGGGATACCGAGGAGGAGGTGGTTACCCCTAGCCATAATTGGGGTCCCCGCTTAGCCCGGAGGGCAGGGCTTAAGGGGGGGGGTACTGTCACGGATCGCGCCGCTGCCCGTGTCTTGGACCGCGGTCGTGTCCGTGCCCCTGTGTCTGGATCCGCTGTGGCTCCCTGTGCGGGGCTTACAGTGGCAGTGTCAGTTTGCTCTACACCTGCTTCTGCCTAGCGTTACTCACCGGGTACTGCTTCCATGCGTGTCCGTCCACTGTGGCTTGCCCAGCGTGTGTGTGCACCCCATAGGGCGCGCGCGCGCCAGCCTGCGGACATTTATACACACAGTGCTCCTGCTTCCTGCCCATGACCTCTGACCCTTTCCTTCATAAGGAACTTCCTCCCTGGACTCTGGGTCAGTTCGTTGATGTTCTTCATTAGAGCTAGACCACTGCTGCTGAGCTCCTGCTGTGTTAACTCCTTGGTTTCCACTGTGTCTGCTGAAGCTCTGCATTAATCCTGCGCTGTCCAGCACACCTGCACTGCTGTATTCCTGACGTATTGTCCTCCAGTTTCTCACTGCTGATTCCTGCTGTGTAATCTGTTATCACCCTGGGACTGTGCTTCCATTAAACAGCTACTGCATCCGTTTATCCGTCACCTGTGTCCTGCACTTCGGCTACCCGCTGCAAGTACTGCCATCTGTGCCCGCGGTGGGCCCCGAGGATCTCCTGTACCTGGGCGTTACTGGCTTTGCGGCCAGTAAACTTGACAGTCGTTTAAAAACACTGTGTATTTTACTGAATGTAAAAGCACAAACAGGCCTAATTAACCTTCGGATAGGAATTATGCTACAGGCAGAATTGCTTCTTTGGCGGTGAAAAAGAAGGTTTCTTTTAGTGACCACAACAGCAGAACAATGCTTAATTAACCCCTGGATGTAAATTGCGCCAAAGAAATGAGCAACCAAAAATTACCAGCTTTGTAACATGTTACAATGGCGTGTATTTTACGGTAATTAACCTTCGGTTATGAATTATGCTACAGGAAAAATGTATTTTTTTGGCGGTGAAAAAGACGGTTTCTTTTAGTGACCACAACAGCAGAACAACGCTTGATTAACTCCTGGATGTAAATTGCGCAAAAGAATTGAGCAACCAAAAATGAAGTGGTATTTGGATTGTAAAAACGCTGTTTCTTTAAATGAATGCAACAGGAACAGGCTTAGATAACCCTTGGATATTCAATGTGCTGTGAGCAGATAGCATTAAAATGTATATGAAGCTGCATTGGACGCACACTGGACTTCAGTTCTAATACCCCACAAAATCAGAATTAGAACGTTAAGAGATGCAGTCTCTGAGACAAGCTGAGACACCCCCCAAAAATCGCTGTATAAAAATCAGTTCTTTAGTAAGAGATATCATAAGCAGCAGCGGCAGCACCTTCCCTGATCAGTACAGTGAGAGCGGTATGAGCTCCCAGCGTCGCACCCGGACTTATATAGTGCGGTGACGTCACAGAATCCCGCCGGTCTCTGATTGGCTTCATCTCTGCACATGTCATGTAGGCTATGCCCTTCTTCCTCCCAGAGTTCTTTGCCCCATTGAACGCCATGTGCTCGCAGCCATTTTATCAATCAAAAAGCACACTTCGTTCACCCGAAGTACCCCAAACTTCGACTTCGTTCAGAATCGAAGTTTTCCTGAAATTCTAAACGAATTCCACTTCGTTAGAATCAATTCGCCCATCTTTAATAATAGCTTCTGCCTGGAGCAGAAACCGCCTGATTAGCAGAGAATTACAAATTTGGAATTTCTCTCTAATGATACAACATAAAGAAAAACCTTTTGGAGGGACTTAAACATGGTGATGCATATCACAGTGTCTAGGCAGGTCACTGATCATGCCTAGAAAAATCTTATAGAAGTCAATGGGTCTGCTGCTGTTCTATGTCTATGAAGCTGCTGGAAACCATCTCTCTAAATGCTGTTAAAAGCAGCCTCCATAACCATATACAAATTACAGAAACTAAAAAAAATATACAATTAGAAAATGTTGTTGATGGCTGAAAAAACAAATAAATGAGGTTCCAAAAAGGTTAATATAAGCTCCTTCTGTTCAGGGAAGAATACAGAGTCTCCATCCACCCAATACAGGCAACAAATAAGGTGAGAGCATATTTTAATAAATTAAGCCACCCAGAGCTTTTGAGCCGATGGTGCCAATAAGAGGAAAAAAGAAATTTGTTCACAGGGATGTAAAAACTGCAAGTTAAGAGCATGTTGGAACGGAAGATGTTTACAGACATGATGAGGGAATGTTATGTTTGTTATTGCTCAAATAAAAAGAAGGGGCCTTATGTATGAAAACTGGCTAGCGTAAAACGGTCTTTGTTGTCAATAGCAACCAATCAGAGCTCAGCTTTTATTTTTTCCAGAGCACTAAAATGAAATGTGAGCTATTATTGGTTGCTATTGGCAACAAAGACAGTCTTACTGCTAGACAGTTTTCGTACATAAAGCCCATATTTTCCTTATAACAGACTGACAGACAAAATGATGCTCCATTCTTTTGTGATTTAGATTTAAGTTTTGTCCCATTTTTTCTGTAATCGGCTTTTAATGTCATTGTAAAGACTCGCAAGACCATGGTGACCCTTGATGCAGGTTGCAAGCTTGTGTATTTTTACACAATATTAACATGCTTCATGATTAGTTTGATATTTTTATCATTCAATTCAGTCTTTTGATTTTAGGGAGTTTGGGATGTCAGTAACTTGGTGCACTGCACGTGATACAAGACTGGCATCCCAAAGAAGCCTATCTATGTGCAGATCCAATGCCATGCACCCCTCTGCCGCTTTAGAGAGAGGAGAGAGGGCTGACCAACCAGTTTTTCATACTTGTATGTGGGGTATGGGATGTCAATATTAGTGTTCAGCACTTAGAGGGTGCTGGACAAGCCTGCCCCTTTACCAATAGACTGTAAGGCCAGAAATGTGCAACACACATCATTGCATGGTTGACACCCTATATACATTTTTATGTACAGGTATAATATCAAGGTAACCATTTCCATCATGCATAGAAGGTGTATGAGTGGTATGCTTCTTAGTACTTTGCAACTATTAGAAATTGGTTTTTGACCTGCCAGAGGATCAATAAGTAAGCTTCCATTCTTCTGTAATTAAGATTTAATTGTGTCCCATTCTTCTAAGATGTGTCATTATAGACCAATTTGAGACTATTAAGAGGCAGTTGTTAGTTTTCCATAAATACATTGATTTAATGTATGATCATTGTAGCATAATAGTTGTCCCAAATCAAATGAATATGGCAACTTTAGGGACAGTGACACAGTGTTTGTAATACACACATTCACCATAGTAGATTTAAAAGAAAAGTCAGATGAAAGACTTTGAAGCACCATTCTATTATTTTTGCAGCACTTGACTAAAACAAAAGCTTAAACATGCATAAAAGACTGAAAGTTCACTTTATACACATCAGAATCCATCCTGCCTCATCCATCATCAATAAACATCAGCAACCCAGCTGCATTGGCAGCCATACATGATCATGCCATAACACTGCCTCCACCATGTCGGTGATGTGGTTTGCTTCTGACCATGATCCCTTACATTTCTTCCTCATACTGTTCTCATCCCATCATTCTGGTGCAAATAATCTTTGTTTAATCTGACTAAAGAATATTGTTCCAAGACTGGGTGGCTTATTTAAATATTCTCTAGAAAAATCTAATCTGGTCTTTCTATTGTTGTTAGCAGTGCTCTCTGTTTACAGTTATGAAGATATCTCTCAATTGCAGACCTCATTAAGATTGTCTTTGACTTGCGAAGGAAATCTCAGATTTTTTTTCTTTATAAAGGAACAAATTCTAAAATGACCCACTTTAGTCTTTCATGCTTTCCCAAACCCATTGGCATTGTTGAGCTTACCAATGCTTTCCTTTTTTAAAAAAAAAAAAAAAAAAGTATCAAAAAGTTAAATTGACTGCTCCACAATTTCTGCCATCTCACTGCTGACTTTTTTTTTTTCAGGCTTAATCATGGTTACCAATTAAACTAGATTCACAAAGAAAAACATATTCAGTATTAGTGGCAGAAATCCTATAATTTCAACTGTATATTTTACGCTCTTCTTGACATGTATATTTATCAGGTATTAGGATGCACATTAATGCATTTCTTGGCTCCAGTCATGTGCCGGCTACATCTGCTTATTTTACGCAATGTGGATTTAAAACATGTGCTGTAGTTTATGATTTGAAATGCATTTCAAGCAATGTAGAACTATAGGAATATTTTTGATGCGTAGTTTGGTGTATAAAACATGCATCTTATGTACAGGACTATGTAAAACATGTCTACAATTCCTAAACATTGTGAATAAACAAATATCAGGTATGACACAAAACAATCTTTGTTTCATAGCTGTATATTATGGCTTTCAAAAGCTTTCATACTTGATAGCTTTTTTTCTCATCTAAAGTGGAGGTACAAAATGGAATCAAATGTTGAGTAAAAAAATAAATACTTTTGTTATCTTCATTTCTAAACCAATTAGTTGCATAAATCCATGAGGCTATATTTGCTAGTATTCTTCAGTAGCATGTAGCTATTAAAAAAGAAATTGATCAGAACTCACTTAAATTGAGGAATTTTAAAAAGCCCTACAAGCTGTTCAGTGCATTGCCATGAACAGCGATTTCAAAGCAATTTTTTCATTGTAAGTGCAAAAAAGACTAGATGTAGCCCAATCCTTAAACTCGTGGTCAGCAGTTACAGTATATAGGGGTGCTTACAGACCTTACCAAGCTGTAGGACTTGACTAATTAAGTTAAAACATAGCCTTTGCTTTGTCAATTAAAACAATAGAAAAGTTCCCAAAAAGCTGGTGGTTGTTCCCAGTCAGCTGTGGGTAAAATGTGGTGTTTAACTAAATAGTAAGGTTACAAAAGGCTAATGAAATGGGATTTACACACAGAAAAGTCAAATGAAAATTACCTCTAACACGTAAACAGAAGTCAAATAGTTTTTTCTGGGCCAAGAAGAAGTAATAATGGAGTGTGGATAATTGTATGGAAATGATTAGAGATGGGCGAATTGATTCTAACGAAGTGGAATTCGTTTAGAATTTCAGGAAAACTTCGGTTCTGAACGAAGTCGAAGTTTGGGGGACTGCGGCTGAACGAAGTGTGCTTTTCATTGATAAAATGGCTGCGAGCACATGGCGTTACATGGGGCAAAGCACTCTGGGAGGAAGAAGGGCATAGCCTGCATGACAAGTGCAGAGATGAAGCCAATCAGAGACCGGTGGGATTCTGTGACGTCACCGCACTACATAAGTCCGGGCGCGACGCTGGGAGCTCACACTCCTCTTACTGTACTGACTAGGAAAGGTGCTGCCGCGACTGCTTGTAATAGCTCTTACTGAAGAACTGATTTTTATACAGCGATTTTTGTGGGGTGTCTCAGCTTTTCTCAGAGACTGCTTCTCTTAATGTTCTAATTTCTGATTTTTTGGGGTATTGGATCTGAAGTCCAGTGTGCGTCCACTGCAGCTGCATATACATTTTAATGCTATCTGCTCACAGCACATTGAATATCAAGGGGATCTAAGCCAGTTCCTGTTGTATTCCATTTAAAGAAACAGCGTTTTTTACAATACAAATACCACTTCATTTTTGGCTGCTCAATTCTCTTGCGCAATTTAAATCCAGGGGTTAATTAAGCGTTGTTTTTCTGCTGTGGTGACTCCAAGAAACCGTCTTTTTCACCGCCAAAAAATACAATTTTCCTGTAGCATAATTCACAATCGAAGGTTAATTAAAATTTTTTCTCTTGTTGTGTAGCGTAAAAAAATACGCCATTGTAATACGCTACAAAGCTAGTAGTTTGTGGCTGCTCAATTCTTTTGCGACAGGGGTTAATTAAGCATTGTTTTTCTGCTGTGGTGACTCCAAGAAACCGTCTTTTTCACCGCCAAAAAATACAATTTTCCTGTAGCATAATTCACAAGCGAAGGTTAAAGGGGATGTATCGCTTCGTTACTTCGGCTGATTCACTCTTCTCTCAGCATCTCAACTCAGTGAATGCAGGGGCGTTTCTTCCCCTCCCAGCTGGATGACATCATCCCCCCTTCACTGCAAGCCTGAGACTCCCCCCCCTCCCCTCTGAGTCCACATATCACTGTGTCTCTCTCTATGCAGTCTTATTTTATAAGAGCTGTATACATACCACAGGCTGCATTCAATCTAATCTGAGCACTGATCTCTACAGCTCGAGAGGTATCACAGCTTTCTAAGCACGACACAGATCTGGGCTGGAGAGTTAGGCACAGGGACAAAACTGTCATGTTTTCTCATTGTACAATCTGCTGCAGTCTGTTTCTGCTAGGTGTGGAGACAGAAAATGCTACGGCCCCTAACTCTGAGTCAGAGACACAGCTCCGTGAATCGACCCAGGGGCTGTAAAGTATGTAAATGAGCTCTCAGCTAGTGAATTGCAAGGAGGAGGGATTAGGAGGGATTCGACCCACACAGGATATCAGTGTAAATAAAAACACAAGATAAGGGACACTGTGAGAACAAGGCAGCTTTGCTAATCACATCCAATTGCAAAGTTGCTTGTTTTCACTGTCCCCTTATTCTGAAGACCATTTAATGAAACGATAACACCCCTTTAATTACAATTTTTTCTCTTGTTGTGTAGCGTAAAAAATACGCCATTGTAACACGCTACAAAGCTAGTAGTTTGTGGCTGCTCAATTCTTTTGCGCAATTTACATCCAGGGGTTAAATAAGCGTTGTTTTTCTGCTGTGGTGACTCCAAGAAACCGTCTTTTTCACCGCCAAAAAATACATTTTTCCTGTAACATAATTCACAAGCGAAGGTTAATTACATTTTTTTCTCTTGTTGTGTAGCGGAAAAAATACGCCATTGTAACACGCTACAAAGCTAGTAGTTTGTGGCTGCTCAATTCTTTTCCGCAATTTACATCCAAGGGTTAACTAAGTATTTTTCTGCAGTTGTACTCAGTAAAAGAAACTTTCTTTTTCACCGAAGAAGAAATTCTGTAGCATAATTCATATCCGAAGATTAATTAACCCTGTTTGTGCTTTGACATTCAGTAAAATACACAGAGTTTTTAAATGGCACATACAAGTCAATTTATCCTGGCCATTTGTGGAGCGCAGTTTATGTCCAAAGGTTACCCAAGCTTGTTAGTGGGTTCATTTGGAGTCAAATACAGGTTGTATATTTATCATATACAGATATCTTCATCAAACAGTGTCTGTACATTTTAGAACAAACAGTATGTCAGACAGAAAAGGTGGCAGGCTTTCACCTGCGAGTGGCAGTGGCACAAACATTTCCTGGAGCAGGCCCAGGTCGCAGCACAGCAAGGGGACGTGGGCAGGGGTCACTCAGTGGGGCCCAAACAATGCCGGTGTCATCTAGCAGCCGTTGTGCTGACTAGCAAACCCAATGGTTCTTGATTGGTTGACTAGTTCATCCACTTCCCCCCAGATGACATCTGAAAAACCCCAGCCAAGAGTCGGGGGGAACGTCAGAAAACAACCCTTAGTTGGCATGGCCCGGGAGGGGTCAGTGGCCCTCACCTGTCCTCAACCCGCCTCTGTCCCATCCGTTTCCCTCAGCCAGAGATCTACTATGTGGTCTGGGCTAGTGATGAGCGATTACGTTGACTATCGTCATCGGGTCAAAAGTCGATATCGGCAATAATCAATAAGATATCCGATAGTCGATAATAGATTATCGCCGATGACCATTAAAGTCCTAATGGGAGAGGAACAACACCTTCATTCTTACACGCAAACATGGATGGAGAAGCTGGAATTAGAATACACAACAGTCAAATGGATACGGGCTACATCTTAGGCAACACACTTAGGTTATAAAAGCCACAGAAAAAAACTCACAGACCATTCACTATCCCTGTCTTTGACCACAGCATGACCCTTAAACCTGCATGACCCACAAATTAAAAAGTGCCAGAAGGCAGTATGATTTGAACCATCATTTTACTTGAACTGGACATTGAATATCCCTGTCCTGTAACGCAGCATGAGCCACAAACCTACATGACCCCAGATTAAAAAAGTGCTGCAAAAAGGAGTTTTCAACCCCCATTTTAGTTGAACTGGACATTAACTATAACTTCCTGTACCGGGAGTATGACCATTAAACCTGTTGACCCACAGATTAAAAAGTGCTGGGAAAAGGAGTCTTTCAACCACCATTTTAGTTGAACTGGACATTGACTATACCTGTTTTTGAAACCACCCGTATGACCATTAAACCTGTCTGACCCCCCAAATTAAAAAGTGCCGGGGAAAAGGGTCTTTAACCACGATTTTAGTTAAACTGGACTTAACTTATTGCCCGGGCCCGCGTATGACCTTAAACCCTGTTACCCCAGTTTAAAAAGTGCTGGGAAAAGGGTCTTTCAACCACCATTTTAGTTGAATAGACATTGACTTACCTTTTTCTGTACCACATAGACCTTTAAAACCCCTTCTACCCACAGATTAAAAGTGAGGGAAAAGGAGTCTTTAAAACCACCATTTTTTTTCACGGGACATAGCTATCCCTGCCCTGGGCCACAGCATGAGCCCCAAACCTCATGCCCCCCAATTAAAAAGGGCCGGAAATAGGACTTTTCAAAACCATTTTGTTGAATGGACTTAGAACCCTTTTCCGGGGCCACAGCTGAGCCCCCAAACCTGCGGGCCCCCACATTTAAAAAGTGCCGGAAAAAGGAGTCTTTCAACCCCTTTTTAGTTTCATGGACATAATAACCTTTCCGTACCGAAATGCCTTTAAACCTGTCTGACCCATAGATTAAAAAGTGCTGGAAAAGGAGTTTTAAAACCACCATTTTATTTCACGGGCTTTGACTAATTGCCTTACCAAAAATTTCTCTAAACCCGTTTGACCCCAGATCACAAAGTGGCCATGCTATTTTGTACAGTGATGTCATTTAGTATATTTTTGGTAACGACATTTTGTTTACAGATTAATTTAGGGAATTTTTGATTTATTTTACATTATTTCATTTTTTTTTTTTTCAAGTGTAAAAAAACATACAACATACCCCCTCCCTGTTTTTTTTTTAAAGGTTTTTTTTTACACGTGTAGATTGTTAATCGTCCACACACCCCCATAAGTAATACAAATGTCCTAATCTTCCCCAAAAACACTTCTTGTTGAGAAGACTTTTCCCTCCGGGCTTCTAGAGTGATTCACCAATAATTCAAGGGTTTCATTTTTCCCCCAAAAACCTTTTTCAGTGTTTTAGGGGACGATCCCCGGGGAGATCAAAGATGCGACCCCATAAGTGACTCCAGCCCCAGAAAATTTAAGCCTAAAATTGTAAAAATTTGGTCCACCCTGGGGCTTTTTTTGCACTATTTAACCTCACAAAAAATCCCTTTTTCAAAATCTGATTTTTTAGAGAAATTTGAAGCTTCCTGATTCCCCCAAAGGGTGAGACCCATGCCCGCGCACTTTTAACACGGAGGCCCACTCCCAGGGCCAGACTTACAGGGGGTGCGATGAGAGCCCGGGCTACGTCTGTCATCTATTAACACGCGGGTTTTCAGCAGCCAGGGCCGGGGTTTTACAGTGGGGTACGGTGAGAGCCCAGGCGGGCGTCTGTCAACTATTAAACCCCGGAGGTTCAGCTCCCAAACCCGGAGTTACAGTGGGTCCGGTGAGGCCCGGGCTGGGCTCCGTCATCTATAACACGGAAAAAAAGCTTTTTTTAGCAGCAACGAAAACAGTCGGGGTGAAGCAGAGTGCAGAAGCGGAAATGTGAGGAAAGACCTCCACCTTCCTCAGTAACGCAAACCTGGGTACGCTGCCCCCTTTTATGATGCGGACCAATTGACTTCACTTGGAAATACGGGGGGGTAACGCTCCCCGTTCCACCCAGGTGCCCCCTTTTTTTTTGGCATTTTTTTCTCATTTTCTCAAAGTGCTGGGGAAAAAAATTGTCTCTGTTTTTTTGTTCCCGTCTGTGCCCATACTCATGGTCCTTGAATAACCTACACGGGCAAGTCTTCCTGACCTCCTTGTACAATTCAGGGAATTTTTTTACCGCTATTTTGACATGCAAGTTTTTTTATATTTTTAATTCTGAAAACAATTTTTAAAAAAAGATGGAATCCCCCCATGTCTTTGTTTTTCCTTTTTTAATTGTATTAAATGGGTTTTTCCTCAAACGGGGTTTTTCACTTTTGTTACGGATGCGGGTTTAGGGGAAACCTCGGGGACCACCGCAAGTGGGGGGTGTAAGCCTTTAACCAGGGAGGGGAGTTTTTAATTTAGAACCCCCGGTTTTCACCAGAGCCCCCCCCCCCAAAGGGGGAAGGGATTGCGGGGGAAAACTACCGGGTCCCCCCACGGGCCCATTTTGCTTGCGCGGCACCCAAAGGGCCAGTGCGTGGTACCAAATCGTGTGACTAGCCGTAGCCCGGGGACAGGCAGGGGGCCCAGGACGGGCGGCAAAGGGGTTTCGTTTTCAAAAAAACGGGGGCAAATGGTTCGGTACACGTAACAGGAAACATACGGGAAACGCTTTCTCAGGGGCTTTTAAAAGGCACAATAATCCGGCAAGGAAGTGCCGGGGGGGAAACCTTATATGGGGGTCAGGGGTCAGCAAAAACCCAATTCCCTTCCGCTGGCCCTTTAAATTTCAAAAAAAATTTACCACCCGCCGCGCGGCTAGGGGTGCGCCACGCACGGCAGCCGGCAAGAGCCGTGGGACACAGGGGCCCCAAAGGAAAGGGGGTCGCACTCGGGGGGGGCGAGCAGGGCCCCGGGCCCGACCTGGGGACCGCGGCGCTACTCGCCCCCGGGGCCAGGGAGCACGGGAAAACAGACACGGGTGCGCCCGCGGGCCCGACCCCTGGCTGCGGGACCACCCGTGACAGTCCCCCCCCCCCCCCTTTGGCCTCCCCCTTTTTCCCTGGAAAGAAAAAACCTTCTTTGGGCAACCCACGATCCAGGATGTTTTTCCCCCCCGGCTCCCACGATCTCCCTCCGGTCCAAATCCCCCCAATCGTTTGAAAAGTGTCGTTTCCCTTTTAAGACTTCATACCCCAAAATTTTCCTCTTACTGTGAACACTTGGGGGCCTCCGTTTCGGGGGGAAGGGGAAAAATTTCTTCGAGAAACTATTAGAAAACGACAGGCTTCAGCACGATACATGAAAGGGTTTTTGGGAATTTACGCATGGTGGGGGGGACCGGGGAGCTTATAGCCACAGGTTTTATCCGTTTCAACACCTCAAAGGGCCCCCGGGAAAACCCGCGGACCCAGTTTAAATAAAACTGGGGATTTTGACCCGGACGAAATTTGGCAGACAGCCAACCTTACTCACCCGGCAAAAACGGGGATGGTTTTCCTCTTCTTGGCCCGCCTGCGACTTCATGCGGGCGGCAGCTTGCGCGGGGGATTGGCGCGCAGCTCCCAGATGGTAGCCCAAAGTCCTGGCCCAAAGGGTGTCTACGGGGGGAAACCCTTTCGGGGGAGAAGGCAGAGGGAGGGGGGGGCCCGGGGATGCAGCCCATAGACGATATGGGAAGGGGAGTAGACCCCCGTGGGTTTCAGAGTCCAAAAAGTTTTACAGAATTGGGCCCAGGGCAGTAGCCCCGGAAACCAACCCGTCTTGAGGGGCCGAACGAAGGGGTGAAGGAAAGGCCAAGGAGGTTAAACCTCTCCACCTACCATGGGGTTTCCGGTGATAAAACCAAGAAAAGCCCAACCCTTTACTTCAACCTGGACAAAGGGGGCACGCGGAACTTGGAGCCCAAATTGGCCCCCCGGTCCGGGGACAATGTGACGTGGGGGGGGTTAAGAACGGAAAGAGTATCAAAGTAATGTACGAGCCGGATCGGGAGGAAAACCCTTTGAAAACCGGGGGGGGGAAATCCCAATCTTTTGAAAAACGGTCGGGCGACCACCCAAAAAACAGAAATTCCAGAAACGGGGAAAAGGCCCGGTGATGAAGTCCATAGACATTTGGGGGCCCTGGTTTCCCGGCCGTGGGCAAAAGGGGGGGCAGAAAAACCAGACGGGCCAGACGGGGTCTTATCCCGGGCACAGATATTTACGGGGCTTTCAAAAATTTTTCTTGGCCTTAGCCAGACCCGGGCCACCAATAAAGCGAGAGATTAGCTGAAGTGTCTTTTTTGCGCCAGGATGCCCGGGCCCCGGAAAGCAATGCCCCCATTTTTAGAATCCTCCCCGGAGACCACGCACGTAAGTTTTCCCCCGAGGACCCTGCGGGAGGCCCCACCGGGGGGCAACATAAACCAGAGGTTTTCGGGGGAATAAAAAGCGAGGCCCGGGGGGTCTCCCCGGGGTAAACAGAGGCGCGGGGGGAAAAGGAGCATCCCGGGACGTTTTTTCGGGGCCGGGGGGGGGGAAGTGGTCCGGGAAAGGAAAAGGGGGGAAAGGGGGGCAAAAGGAAACGGGGCAGACCCCACCTGGGGGGCGGGTTTAGGCGCTGGGGCTACGAAGATACAGAAAAATCTTTTTTGATCTGTAAAAATCAATGGTGTGGCAACCCCTTTCCCCCAGGGGGGGCGCCTTTCCCTTTCCGGGGCCAGTTTTAGGGCTAGAAATTTCCCCCGATCCCCTAGGGCAAAATTTTCTTTTCCCTGGGAAAAGGTCTTAAAAAAAAAACCCCCCAAGGGGAGTTCTCCCCCTTGGTCCCTTTTGCATGAAAAACTGCCCCTGCTCCCACAGACGAGGCATCCACCTCCGGGCAAAAGTTTTTTTTTTGGGGTCCGGGCGAGACAGGATAGGTGCAGAGGCAAAGGCCTTTTAAGCTCCGAAAGTGCCTTCTCGGCCCCCTGGGGCCAGAGTCCGGATTGGCGTTTTTTTGGTAAGGGCCAAAATTTGGGTGCCACCATTTGTGGAAAAGGGGGGAAAATGAACGGGCGGTATAATTTGCGAACCCTAAAAACCTGTATGGCCCGAATTTCCCACAGGTCGAGGCCACTGTAAACCCGGGCCGGGTAACTTTTCGGGGCCATCAGTAGGCCCTTAACCGAGATGAGTATCCTAAAAACGGAAGGCTAAATCCGATGAAAAAGGAATTTTCCCCAAATTGGCGTACAACTGGTTACGGGGGAGGTGACCAGAAACCCGGCGCACAGCAAACCCCATGGGGCTGGGGACAGGAGAAAAGATCAAATTTCGTCTAGGTTTTAAAGATGACGCAGGAATAAAAAGAAAAAGGGCTCTGAAAATAACGTTAACAAATTCCCGGGAAACACTGGGGCTTTTCGCAATCCAAAGGCAAAACACCAGGTATTCCCAAGTGTCCGTCACCGTAAAGAAAGGCCCTTCCCATTCATCCCCCTTCAAAGGATTTTAACGAGGTTGTAAGCTCCCCGCAGGGCTAATTTGGAAAAAAACCTTTTGGGCCCCCCGGAGCCGGGCAAGAAATTTCAAAGATTAAGGGGTAACGGTTTTCGGGTTTTTCACTGGGCCTTGGGTTTAAAACCCCCGGTTTGTCCCATGCATAAAATAAAACCCCTCCTTATTTTTTCAAACGAAGAAAAACCGGCTTCCCCCCTGGGGAAGAGGACTTTCGGATAAAAACCCTTCTCCCAAATTCTTCCCTTTTGTTTGGCCGACATGGGCCCGGGTTTTTAGGTACGGGAAAACGGGTAGACCCTGCCACAGGGGGACTGGGCCCCGGAAAAAGGTCAATTGGAATTCCCCCTTAGGGCCCGAATTTTGGGGCGGCAGCGTCTCTGCCCTTTTTCGAAAAGGGCATCCGCAAATCCCTTTGGGAAATTTTGCTGGGGGGGAGGCCTTTGGGAGGAAAGGCTGGGGGGAAAAAATTTTCGGGGAGGGATTGGGACCACCGGGGGGGGGTTTGGGCCCCAACCCCTTTACTCCGGGGTTCGGGTTTTCCCCAACCCCCAAGGGGGGCCCTCCGGGGGTTCTTCCGTCGAGCGGGAGGGGCAAAGGTTGGGGGCAGCCAGGGGGCCCCAAAGGGGTCGCCGACGAAGACCCCTTTGGGACACGTGGAAGGGGAATCTTCCCCCCTTGTGCAGAGCCCCCACCTGGGGGGGAGACCCGGGGGGGGTGGTGATGGGGGGGGGGGGGCGGGGGGTCCGGGGGGGCGGGGGGGGTTTCCCCCTGACCGGGAAGAGATCTCATAGGGTTTTTAACCGGACCAGCCGGCAGGGTAACCGGGCTACCAGGGAGGCGTGGATAAAATTTCCCGCAAACCCCAAAACCAAGGGAAGGGAGGAGCCCCGAAACGGGGGGAGGCCAGCGTCCGTCGTTTAAATAGTACCGGGAAACGCCGACGTGGAGAGGGAAAAATTGGGGACCTAGGGACCCCTCCTACGGGCCCCCAAGGGGGGCGGGTTTCCCCCGGGGCCGGGTTTGGGGGCAGCGGGGAACCTCGGGGGAAAAGACAGGGACTGGCACAAAACAAACAAAGATTCTCCCGAACGGGGGGAGGGGGGGTCGGGTCTAATGGTCCGATAGGTGAGCCCGGCCACCTCATGGGTTCCTCACTGTGAACTTGTGTTTTGGGGCAGCGGGAGGGATTTGGAATCAGGGGTAGCCAGGCAGTCGGCGAGGGGAGAAAATGTCCACTTTCCCCGGGGGAAGCCCTTCCTTTTTTTTCGGTTTAAACGGGACATCAAAAGCGGGTGGGCCAAATGGATTATTTTGCTCCGAGAGGACCCGGGAAAGTCCCCTAGCGGCTAGGCGTCCCCTTTACCCTGCTGGACAGGCCCTTCTTTAAAAATGGCCCCAGAGGGCCCCTTCCCTTCCAGGGTAACTCCGAGGCCAATGTACGAAATTGTATAGCATAATTTTCCCCACGGAGGAGCCCCCCTTCGAAGGGCTCAGAGTGCTGTCTCCCCCTGACGATCACGTGCAGGTTTTCCCCCGGAAAGGGGGGGTACGGAAATTTTTGGAGGAAGGCCTTTTAGGGGCTGCGGTCCCCGGGGTCCCTTCCTGTCCCAGAGGGGAGTTTTCCCAAGCCAGAGCCCCTTCCCCAAAAGTAGGGTTACCACAATGCCACCCCTTTTCCCCTTTCCCTGAGGAACTGATTTGGCCCCCAACCCCGACGTGCATGGAGCACTGGGTGATAAAACCCCCGCAAAGCTTGGGGGCCCCGTCGAACTTAGAAGGTAAGAGAGTCGCACTTGGACCCACCGAAGCCCGCGGAACAAGAGGCGTGGGGGGAACCACTGGGGAGAAGGCGGCTTTCTGCGAGTGAAAAAGCTGTTTGCACCATTTCCCGGGCAGCGATCCAACTGCCCGGGTTGTTGGGCAAAAACTGCTGCACTTTCTTAGCGACATGGATGTGAAAACCCAATACTGGGTAGAGGGACCTTTTTTTCGGATCCCCTTTTTCCCGATCCCAACTGTTTTCGGATGCAAATTAATTTTGGTTTTCCCCTTTTACCAACCCCAAGGGGGTGGGGGTAAGCCGTACCAGGGAGCGGATTTTAAGTAGACCCGGTTTTCACCCAGGGGGCCCCCCGCAAAGCGGGAAAGGACTTTCTGCGGGGGAGAAATACCAGGGCGCCCCACTGGCGTGAATTTCTTGCGGCGGGAGCCAAGGGAGGGGCGGGTACCAAAATGTGTGCGTAGGGGGTAGTCGGGAAAAATGGCCAGGAGGGCAGGACAGGGGGAAAGGTTTGTGGTCAAGGGAAACTGGGGCGTAAGGTTCGGTACACGGGAGACAGGAAACGTACAGGGAAAAGCTTTCTTAGAGCGTAAGGCCCCATAGATCCCGGGAAGGAAGTGCCGGGGCGGGAAAACCTTAATATTCCCTGGGGCAGCGGCCCGCAACCCCTTAGACGCGCTGGCCCTTTAAATTTCAAAAGTACCGCGCGCCCCGCTAGGGGCCCCGGCCATGCACGGCACCGGCAGAGCCGTGAGGACACAGGAGCGCGGCAGGGTTTAAATGGTCCCCACCCCGGGGGGGAGCACGCCCACGGCCTCGACCCGCGGACCGCGGCGCTACTCGTCCCCGGGGCCGGGGGGCCCCGGGGCAGGGCACGGGTGCGCCCGCAGCCCGACCCCTGGGGGGTGCGGGGGGCCCACCCCGTGACAGCTTTTGTTTAAAGGGTCTTGCAAAAAAAAGTCATTTTGCAAAATGTGTCCATTAACGGGCCTAAATATTCCCGTTTCTGACAGCACCATCACCCCTTTAGCCACTCTTGACAAATTTTGGGGAAAAAACAAATGTCTTTTAGAAACAACATTTTTTTTTAATAGGGCCGAGTAAACTCAAAGTCACAGCAAAATGCCCCCAAAAATTCCCAAAACATGACCCCTTTAGCAACCCTTTTACAATTGTGAAGAACAAATGACTTTAGAAACAACATTTTTTTTTTAATAGGGCCTTTAGTAAAAGCGCATGTCACCCGCAAAATCCCCCCAAAAAATTTAAAAACGACCCCTTTTAACCCCTTTTGACAATTGTTTTTAAAAAAATGTCTGTTAAAACAAAAAAATTTTTAGAGTAGGACCGTATTTTTGCCCGCATTTTTAAAACAAACATGACCCAAAAAATTAATAAAAATGCTTCCCCAGGGCCCCTGTTAAAAATTGGAAAGGGGGAAATGCCCCTTAAAAACCCCCATTTCTGTTTCCAAAAGGGCCATGAATTTTTGCTGGGATCTCACAGCAACATTTACCCAAAAAAAAACTAAAAAAAATTCTCACCATTTTTAAAAATTTGTGGGGGAAAATGCCCTTAGAAGCCACTTTTTCTGTTCCAAAGGACCATGATTATAGCTGTATCTCACAGCAACATGACCCCAAAAATTATAATATGATTCTCAGACACTATTAAAAATTGGATGGAGAAATCCCACTTACAACCACTTTTCTTTTCCCAAAGGACCATAATTATAGGTATCCACAGAAACATAAACCCCCAAAATTTATAAATGATTCTCAGCCAAAATTTAAAAAAATTGGATGGAAAATCCCATTTGGAACCCCACATTTCTTTTCCCCAAAGGCCAAATTATGCTGTATCTCACAGCAACATGACTCAAAAACCATGGACAAATGGCAAAAACTTTAAATTAAAGTGAGTAAATGGGAATACGGGGGTTAATGAAACCTTGCTGTCTTTTACTTTTTCCTCACAAAACCAGAAAAAAATAACTTTTGGGAAAGAGAATAAAAATTGCAGAAAGGAAGGAAAAGTTTTTTTAAAAAAAAATTTTTAAAGGGCCCTTTTCTTTTTGGAGGAATGTGAAGTAGACCGGGCAATAATGGGGTGCCCTCGGAAATTGGGCCACAAACATCTCAAGATCCATGCCTGATTCATCTGAGAAAATCAAACGATCCAATTTTTGGTGGAAAGCGGATGTTTTTTGTCTGAAGGGATCTCCGCTGGCTGAAGGGTCGCCAGATATGACGCTGGCTGCGGGGCAGGACAAAACCTCTATGGCGGGCGAGCGGCTCGGGCCTTCGTCTTTTTGGATCCCCCAAAAGTTTTTGGGTCCGGAACCACAAAACATCGGTGTTGAGACGCAGTAGTCGGCACCATTCTTAAGCGGGTCTCGTGTGTTGGATGTGTGCCCTGCATTGCATGGTTGGTGAGGGGGGAAATAAAGTTCCCAAAGGGGTCCCCATTAGGCTTCTGCCCCTTACCTGCTCTGCTGCCGCTATGGTACTTGGATCACTGTGTCACGTCGTGATTTTTTCCCACGTGACATTTGAGGAACGTAAAGAAACCAACAGTGTCTCCGTTGATCAATAGAAAGGGGTCCCCTTTTCCTGCATTTTACTTTCTTTTGGGGTGGGGAAGGGAAAGTGCTGGTTTTGTTTTGTCCCGGGGACCCAGGGGGGTGGCCACCCATAATTTTTGTTCATTTTGAGGGCCCTTAATGCGAGGATCATGTTGGATGAATTGGAGATCCAAGCACTAGAGCCTTGATTTCCCAAGCCCGGGGGTGGGGGGGCACTAGCAAACTGATTTTCCCTCATCTTCCTCCCCCGCCTCAAATTGCGCCCCCTTTTTCCAAGGCCAGGGACGTCGTAACGTCGGTGCTAGGAATACCTCCTCCTCCGCTTCCCCCGGGCAGGCTTCAACACAGCCCGATTTGGGGGCTGAAGATGCCCCGAGAGTGATGCGTCCCTTGCACTAGCCCTTGACCCCGACCATGCCAAATGAAGACTAAAATTGAAAAAACTGTGGGGGCCTTGTGGATTCGAGGAGAGAAAGGCTCCGTGACATCGGTTTTCCTTCTCCCCCCTCCGTCGCTGGGGGGGGACCTTTTGTTTCAGAGTGCCCCAACATTTTTTCCAGAATAAGATCCCCAAATGCTCATGCTGAAAAGGGCATGTCCGACTGACCATTTTGGGTGGCTTTTAAAACGGGCAAGGATGGTGCAGGGGGTTTTCACCTGCCTCCACCTGGTGGCTCAACCCCCCGAGGTCCGAAACGCTGTTTGTCGGGGCCATTGTAAATTTCGTACTGCTTTAATGGCATTGCCTGCTCCCAATTCGTGGGATTTTTGGGGGGTGGAATTCCATTGGTTCCCACTTTAACATGAGAGGTGACGGGGAGGCCGAGTGCTTGCAGCAGCCAGGCGGGAGAACAGGGGCGAACGGCGGAAGTGCGAACTCAGACCTCGAGCCTTCCTCAGAGGCAGTCCAGACCCGGGAGCTCTTTAGAAATTTTTTGGACGACAAGGTTATGACTTTTGCCAGGCAAGGGGGGTGCTCCAGCCTACCGATCTTAAAAAAAAAGGGCGGCCCCAAAATTTCGCCCCGTTATCGCACCAACCTTCCCTGGCCAAGGTTTTGTCCCACCCCCAAAGCCCGGTCCTTGCGGAGAGCCTCCACACTTGACCCGTGTTTTTGGATGGCCCCCAAAAACAGATTAAATTTATCACGGTCTGGTTTTTCTGGGACGTAAAACAAAAAAGGGACCCTTGGGGGAAAGGCCCCCGCCATCCCTGCGGTTTTGAAGAGCTTTGGCCCAGCCCCGAGAGCCCCCGTACACCCAGAGACACCACCCACTCACCCGTGAGCTTTTCAAAGAGATATAGCGGGCCCTTGGCCGTGTTATAGTCCATGTGTCGGTGGGCGATGGGCTTTTTGGGCACAAAATGCAGAAACGCATTGAAATTTTAGATGACACTGGGTGGCGGGCAGGGGGCTGCTTTTTTGGCAAAGAAAGCCTGCTCGGCTCTGGAATTTTGGGGGAGGCAAGGGCATGACGTGGCGGAACCCCTTGTGTCCCCAAACAGAAAAAGGGAAAATTTCCAAAAAGGGCCCAAAAAACCCGGCAATGCCGACATTCAGGCTTTTTGGGTTTGGGGGTTTTTGGGTTTAAAGTGTTTTTTCGCTACCAAACCTGGAAAACGAAGTGGCTGCTAGAGTGGCCCCTGTACGGGGCAGTCTCAAACGGCAGAAGGAGAAGGGGTAGGATGGGGCTCTGGGGGTGCTGAGGTCCGGCAACGGTGGGGGTGAACGGAGACTGATCCCCTGATCATGACTTGAGAGACAGGGCCCAGGAAACGCTTGGTGGTGGCGGGGGAGGAGGGGGAGGAGGCGGAGAAGGGGTTGACGTGGGGTTTGGGGGCCCGGCGTCGGGCTGGGCCTTTTTTGGCCAAGTGTTTCTCCCTTTCAATCTGCTTCGCTCTTTTTGACTAGACTGTTGGGGGTGGTTAACCACCAAAAAAATTTTGCCCCTTCTTTTGCGTTTAGGCAAAGGCGGGTATGACACGCTGGGTGAATAGAGGGTTGCTCAAAGAAAAGGCCCCGCTTTGAAGGTCCCGACTTTTTTTTTTCGGCGATTCGAGGACGGGGGGGCCGCTGAGGGGGCGGAATCTATCAGAACTTTGGCCACCCTCCCTTTTTTAGGCGGGGGGCCCGTACTGACACTACCCCATGTTTCCTCCTCGTCCAGTGATGAAGCGCCGCAAGCAAATTCTGCTGAAAAACCACGTTGGATCCCCTGTCGTATCTCTCATAACACAGGGGACTTGGTCGTCCTGAATTCTGCACCCGGGCTGCGGGCTACAAGCAAGAGGACAAGCAAGGCGTTGCCGACCGCCGGGATTTTTGCCCAATTTACCGGCCCTTTTCCTCCTTGATGGCTCATAACTGGGGGTTTGAGCAGAGAAAAACATATCTTTTCCTTTTTGACTTTTAACATGTTCTGCCCCAACCGCATTTTGTCATCAAAGAGGTCTTTAGAAAAATGGGTTACCACAGTGGGGGTACACGAGTTGACATTTGGGCTGCCTTCGCTTTTATGTTGGACGGATGCTGATGGCTGATGACGACATTTTTGGTCAGACGGAGGCGAGGAGGTATGACTGCTATGCGGTTGCATTAAACCCCCTGAGAAAAAATTGGCGACGCTGTTTGTTAAGGGTTTTTACAGGGCCCTGACCCAGCGATGACAGGCCCGACGGGCCTGCAACGCATTCGCTGGCATTTTCGTGTTTCACCGCACTGAAGGGGCACCTTCTTCTACCTCTACCTCCATGTCCTACCCCCCCTCTTTGCCGCTTACCACCTAAATTTTGTCCATTTCAAAAAAAAAAATTTGTGAAAAATGGAAGAGTTTTTGGGGAAATTTTTATTAAAAGAGGGAAAACACGCTATTCTCAAATCCCCCAGATCAAAACAAAATTGCCCGGATTCAAATTTAACTGCAAGGTCGCTCTATCAACAAAAGCTGGCCCCGCACCAAAAAAGAAAAAAAAACGTATCTTTTTAAAGTTTGGATAAAAAAGTTTTTTTTTTGGCACCTATCAATTTTAACCATGGTGCTACAAAAATTGCTTATTTAAATTTAACTGAAAAATAGATTATCAACAAAGCTTGACGACCAAAAGTGCAAAAAACACCTGTCTGAAAATGAAAACGGATAATAAAAAGGGTTTTTTTGGGACCTATCATTCACCTTGGTGACTACAAAATTGCTGATTCAAATTTTAAATGCAAAGTAGATCTATCAAAAATGCTTTCTGACCCAAAAATGAAAAAAACCTGTCTGAAATGTATACGGATAATAAAAGGTATTTTTGGCACCATCAAATTTACCCTGGGGCTACAAAATTTTTTATTCAAATTTAAAATGCAAAGTAGATTTTTATCAACAAGCTTGACTGACCCAAAAGTGAAAAAATACCTGTCTGAAATGTATCAGATATTAAAAGGTTTTTTGGCACCTATCAATCCTGTGGTGACACAAAGTTGCTGGATTCAAATTTAAAGCAAGGGGCTCTATCAAAAAGAGCTGGCCGCGCCAAAGTGAAAAAAAACCGTTCTGAAAATTTTTAGGGTTTAAAAAAAGGGATTTTTTGGCCCTAAACCTGTGGTGACACAAAATTGCTTATTAAATTTAATGCAAGGTGGGTATATCAACAAAAAGGGGCTGGGCAAAATTGAAAAAGAAAAACCCATTGAAGTAACTGATAATAAAAGGGGAGTTTTGCACCTAACAAATAGACCTGCAGTTACTAGAAAAGAACTGTATCCTAATATAAGGCAATGCAATGTCTAAACAAAGTTTTGGCTGTACAATATCCAGTATCCTTTATAGAGCTTGTCTGTGTTCGCCCGCGGGGGCCCTCCCCCCCAGCTCCACCCCGTGACTTTACAGCGGTAGATGCTCCTTTAAAATTCTCTGCCTAACTACCTAAAATCTGCAAATCTCTGATCTAACTAACTTCTAAGGATCACAGCTAAAAGTAGAGCTGCCTCTGTGAAAAAATAGAATAATTTCGCTGAGCTGTTTGCTGAGCTGTTTGGACAGAGGCAGAGCACACGTCCTACTGCTATGAGACGCTGAAACACAATGATCATGAACAGGAAGGGCTGTTCTATGTAAAACGAGGTCATGTGATTTTTCCAGCCAATCGCAACCATACACATCCCAGTCATGACGTCGCACACACATCTCACCCTGCTCTATTCTGTAAGCTGATTTGCTGGCCGCCAAAATGACAGGAAGCGCCGAAAATGGCGCGATATTAATAGATTATGCACAGATTTTAACCTAAATTATCGCGTGATCTAAAAAATCCGATCAACGTAAAAACCTTGCCGATTTCAACTTTGTCGATAATAATCGCTCAACACTAGTCTGGGCTCATCACCACTATATAGCGAGGATGAACAATTTGAGGAGGGCAGTCAGCAGCTACTTGGCAGCGAAGAAATGGGGCCAATATCCCCTGCTTCTTGCAGTAGGCGGCAAAGTATAGATGTTGAGAGTGGCATGGGAGGTCATGTTGTGAGGGGTCAGCCTCTGCATACCAAGACCGGTGATGAAGACAGCAGTGACGATGAAACACAAATTGATGATGATGTAGCCGACCGCACTTGGGAGCCGGGTGAAGCAAGGGCTTCATCATTGTCAGGAGAAGAGGGCGTCAGCTTGCGCGTTAGGCAGCGGCGCAGCCAGCAAGTGGGTTGTGTGGTCGTTAGTCAGCAGGGTAGCAGCAGTGTGAGGTCGGTAGAAAACCGGCTTCGCAGGTCCAAGAAAGTAGCGGCACAGGGGCTCAGTGAGGCAGCGGTGGTAGTAGTCACTCAGTGCGGAGCGTTGGCGGTAAAATCAGCTAATCGCGGTGTGGCAGTTCTTTGGTAAGACACCGGAGGAGCCGAATATGGGTATATGTAGAATCTGTGGGCAGAAAGTGAAGCGTGGCCAGGGAGCTAACATTGGCACCACGGCCCTGCGTCAACACATGCAGCGTCACCATCCGGTGGCCTGGGAGAAACGTGGCTCAGATGTGGTGGTCCATCCTGCCGCCGCAGCAGCCAGTGACACACATGCCATTGCAGCCAGTCAAGGCTCCACCACATCTGTAGAAGGTAGCTGTTTCTCTTTGACATGATCTCCCGGTCCAGATGCTCCTGCTCCTCGCTACTCATGGTGCCAGCAGTCGTTCAGCGAGGCGATTGAAAGAGAAAACAGTATGCGTCCAACCATCCTAAGGTGCAGCAGCTGACCGTGCTCCTGTCCAAGTTGTTGGTACTGCAGTCCCTCCCTTTCCAAATGGTGGACTCTGCACCATTCAGAGAACTAATGGCTTGTGCCGAGCCGAGATGGAGAGTTCCAAGCCGTAATTTATTTTCCAAAAAGGCAGTACCAGCACTTCATAAACATGTAGAACAGAAAGTGGGCCAGTCCTTGAGCTTATCGGTTTGTTCCAAGGTGCACGGCAGCGCGGACGACTGGAGCTGTAACTACGGTCAGGACCAGTACATGTCCTTTACGGCCCACTGTAGGGCACAGCGGTGTCACGCAGTTCTACACCTGGCTTGCTTCGGCGAACGAAGTCACACAGGGGAGGAACTGCTCCGCGTCATGCAGCAAGAAATCGATGTGTGGCTTTCTCCGCGCCAACTGCAAATCGGAACCATGGTGATGGACAATGGGAGTAACATGGTGTCCGCACTGCACCGAGGAGGGATGGTCCATGCGCCCTGCATGGCGCACGTGTTCAATCTGGTTGTGAAAAGGTTCCTGAAGTCTTCCACAGATCTTCAAAGGATTCTGAAAATGGCCAGGAAACTGTGCATGCACTTTATCCATTCGTACAAAGCCAGGAACACCCTCCTCGAGTTGCAGCGGCAGAACGGCCTCCCCCAACACACTCTGATATGCGATGTTTCCACCCGTTGGAATTCCAGCCTGCACATGTTGGACCGACTGAACAGAGAAAGGCCATTAACGATTTTTTGATGATCCAGGCGGACAGGAGTACTCCCCTGTGTAACTTTGATGTCAGCCAGTGGCAGCTCATGCGTGACACCTGCCGTTTGTTGAGGCCATTCGAGGAGGCGACATTATTTGTCAGTCACCAGGACTACGGGATGAATAACGTCATTCCACTGCTTCATGTCCTGGAACAGATGCTGAAAAATCTGTCTGGGCAGGGGACTGGAGATGTGGCGACTACATCTCGCGGCCACATGAGTCCGCTGGGGACTGAAATGGAGGAGGAGGAGGAGGAGGAGGACATTGGAGCAGAAGCATTGTCTGGTGAAATGAGTGGATTTTCTACCCAGGTGACAAGAGAGGAGGAGCAGGAGCAGCTGGAGGAGGTAGATGGAGATGAGGAAGATGAGGCAGATGACCTGCAAGCACCGTGGCAGTATACAGTGGAGATGGAGGCAGGGAGCCCTCGGAGTCACTTGTGCAGATGGCCCGCAGCATGCTGATTTGCCTGGCTAGTGACAGCCGAATAGTCAGAATCCGGCAGAGGGATGACTTCTGGCTCTCCACCCTATTGGACCCTCGCTACCGGTCCAAAATGGGAGCCTTTTTCCCAGCTATTGAGAGGGAGGACAAACTCAAATACTATCGGGAAATCCTGCGTAGTCAGTTGGCCGCTGCCTATGTGCGTCATCGTCCCTCTTCTGACAGGTCTGACAGGGGGGTTCCTCAGCGCTCACGTACTACTGCCGCGGCTGCTGGGGGAAGGTGGGGGGATAGGAGCAATACCAGCTCCATCAGCAGCAACCTAAGTCTGGAGTCACTGATGAGCAGCTTCCTTCACCCGCCTAGTGAGGAGGGCAGTCGCCAGCAGCAGCAGGACCTGGAGCAGTCCCTGAACCAACAGGTGGTGGCCTACATGGACAGCACTCTGTCACCCCAGTTAGAAGATCCGCTGGACTACTGGGCAGCCAAACTGGATGTGTGTGGCCGCAACTTGCCGAGTTTGCAGGGGAGAAGCTGTCCTGCCCGGCCAGTAGTGTGGCATCAGAGCGGGTGTTCAGTGCGGCGGGGGCCATCGTTACCCCAAGGAGAACCCACTTGTCCACGGGAAATGTGGAACGACTGACCTTTGTCAAGATGAATCAGGCGTGGATCGGCCAGGATTTCCACACACCAATGCCTTAGGCGTCAGTCTGGGTTCAAACTACCTGCCTCAGCCACTATTCTGATGCCGCCACCCGCCTGATGCCACACATCTGCTGACAGTTTCTCCATCTGCCTACCACCATATTTACCAGGGACTGGTATTGCCACCCACCTCAACAGTCTTTCATTGTGCCACTCTATGACCTCATGCTGCTGCTGCTGTTGCTGGTGCCGTGACATCCACACTCTGTCATTGTGCCACTCTCTGACCTCATGCTGCTGCTGTGGCTGCTGCCGTGACCTACACACTGTCATTGTGCCACTGTCTGACCTCATGCTGCTGCTGTGGCTGCTGCCGTGACCTACACACTCTGTCATTGTGCCACTGTCTGACCTCATGCTGCTGCTGTGGCTGCTGCCGTGACCTACACACTGTGTCATTGTCCCACTCTGTTGCCTACTCCTGTTTTTGCCACCTCCAGAATGTCATTGTGCCACTGTCTGACCTTATGCTGCTGCTGCCGTGACCTACACACTGTGTCTTTGTGCCACTGTCTGACCTCATGCTGCTGCTGTGGCTGCTGCCGTGACCTACACACTGTGTCATTGTCCCACTCTGTAGCCTACTCCTGTTTTTGCCACCTCCAGAATGTCATTGTGCCACTGTCTGACCTCATGCTGCTGCTGCCGTGACCTACACACTGTGTCATTGTGCCACTGTCTGACCTCATGCTGCTGCAGTGGCTGCTGCCGTGACCTACACACTCTGTCATTGTGCCACTGTCTGACCTCATGCTGCTGCTGTGGCTGCTGCCATGACCTACACACTGTGTCATTGTGCCACTCTGTGGCCTACTCCTTTTTTTGCCACCTCTAAAATGTCATTGTGCCACTGTCTGACCTCATGCTGCTGCTGCTGTTGATGCCGTCAACTCCACACTGTGTCATTGTACCACTCTTTGGCCTACTCCTGTTTTTGCCACCTCCAGAATGTCATTGTGCCACTCTCTGACCTTATGCTGCTGTGGCTGCCGCCGTCACCTCCACACTCTGTCACTGATGTTGCCACCTGAGCCCTCAGCTTGTTTTTTTCCAGCTGTCGCTGCCATGACTTTATCAGACTACATTCCCCCTTCAGTTTTTTGGTCAGTTTTGCCCTCTTAAGTGCCCAGGGAATTTTATAGTAAAGCGATTTCTAAGAGTGGCGGCAGTCATGTGCGTGTCATACTAAAACACAACATTGTATGAAGACCAAACCAAGCTCCCTCTGCATATTTAAGCATCGCACAATGTTCTACAGCACCCTGCAGGCTCTGTGCAACCTGGAAATAGCTGTTTTTTAACGTGATTCATCCCGAAGTAATTCGGAACGAAGTTATTTTTGTCGGGAAATTCGGCGAAGTCACCGAATCGAATTTTTGAGAAATTCGCCCATCTCTAGAAATTATATTTAGTGATAAATCACAAACCCGCATTGGTCAAAGATAAGATGTTGTAACTTTTGTCAGCCGCTATTTTAACCCCTTAATTCCCAGGCCTGTAAAGTAGTTAATGACCAGAAGTTTTTTTAGTTTTTGCCTCCTTGCGTTTCAACAGTTGTAACTTTTTAATTTTTTCAATGACGCAGTTGGAGGAGGTCTTTTTTTTATTTTTTTACATTTTTTACACCGTTCCCATTTCACACTTAAAAACTTGTGAGATTAATTCTACAGGTTATTACGGTCATGTGGATACCTAATATATGTAGGTTTTTTTGTGTGTATAATTTATGCACAATTATTTTTTATCAAATATTTTTTTTTATTTTATTATTTTTTTATTATTATTTTTTTTACACTTTTTATAGTTTTTTTTTTACTTTTTTTTTAAATCCCATGAAGGGAGAACTGTCTTACATTTTTTTTTTATTATTTTTTTTTTTACACTTAGTAATATATTAGCATATTCATATATGCTAATACATTATAATCTGTGTCAGTCTGACACAGGCAGTGTTCAGGACAGCACACAGGCTGGCCTGATCACTGGCTTGTTACCCAGACAACTCTAGGTCCCCAGGGCTGACTATGCAGCCATTGCCCGGGCTCTGTCGGGTCACCGGGTGTTCCGATCACCCGACAGAGCAGGGGAACCCTTTGATTGCGGTGCGGAAAACGCACCACCGCAATCAAAGGGTTAAAGCACCGGGTTGAAAAGGTTTCCTCCGCACCCCGGTGCTCGCAGTACATGCTCTGGGATCGGGGCTGTGTAGTACGGGCGCCGCAAAACCCGAACTCTACAGCGACACCAAAAGACGTCGCTGTAGACGAACAACCTGCACCAGCCGACGTCAAAAGTCAGTAGGCGGTCGTTAAGGGGTTAATGAAACTGAAAAAAGGACTGCCTAGATAAATCAATCAAAGCTATTCTTCACAAAAGGCATATTAAGTCATGCTCGGTAAATAGTCAATCTTAATTTAATTAAATATGTATAACAATTTCCAAAAACTGATCCAGTTCAAGACTTCATCTTGCAAAGCTTTCAAATACTCATAAAAGTTGCAGCCAGTTGATGGAGAATATGGTTTCTCATTTGTTCATGTAGAACATGACTGGCAAAATTGAAGCCACTAATTAGTATTTTTTTTCTTCTTAATAAAGCTGCAGGTCCTATGGCCCTATGGCCTTCCCCATTAAAGAATCTTTAATGGGGAAGGTGTGAGGTGAAACTGCGGGAGGGAGGGTGGGCTAACCATAGGGCCTGCAGCTTTATTAAAATGAATATGTATATTACATGTAAAAGAAAAGTGGTTTATGGGAATAGACTAAGACAATAGTGTACAGTAAAATGGAATATGTATTTAATAAGGCTTGCAGCTTTATTAAAATGAATATGTATATTAGATATAAAGGAGAAGTGCTTTATGGGAAGATAATATGACAATAGTACATTAGACATGGAAGAGAAGGGGTTTATGGGAGTTGATAAAGCTGGTAGTGTGCTGTGGAATGTAACACCTATCCTGCTTAGTCCGTTCTAGGTCAGCCAAGCAGAGGCAATAATATGAGAGAAATGAGACGGAAGTCCATCACAGTCAGGGCTGAAATGTCTATTGATATAGTACGTTGGAGCGAGAAGCATGGTAAGATAGGGCGCAAGCCCATTATGGAGATGGCGAATTTGTCTGAGGTTTGTGGTCTATGGGAGCATGGTGGCAGCAGTAGCAGCACATATTATGAGTGTGCGTGCAGGAGAGTGGAAGGGGGAGTGGGTTTTTGTGGATTCTCTGATGGCTAATTGGTGAGCACCTGAATAGGGTGTGTATCTAACATGATATAAAAGGAAGTGAGCTTAAACCACATGTGATCGGACCTCTAACCCCTGATGAAGCCAGGTTAGCTGGAGAAACATGTCGGGGAGGTCAGACATGACGTTTTAAATTGTGAGTTCTCACCTCTGTCTAGAAGTGTCACCTGCTGCAGACAGTGTCACAAGAGAGCCTTATTTGTTTTGTGTCCATGAGATTACTGACGACTGCCCAAGTAGGAGGCTTGGGATCCTTTACTGGAGCTAGTAAATTGCTGTATATATAAGGCTTTCCTGTTAATAAGTGGTGCTCCACCAGACTTGATAATAGAAAAGGAGCTATTCCTTTTTTCAGAAGTAGAAAGGGTTAAATGGTGAGGTTAGAAATCAAGTTTTTAAATAGTGTGTATAGAGGTTAAGAGTTATACATAATAAAAGTTACGTTTTAGTGTTTTACAGATAGAGAATTGATAGAGTTTAAGTTTGCCTATGGCAAAATAGTAAATATAGTGATCAAAAGTCACTCTCTGTTCTCTTGCGAGATTCCCAATTTTTTGGAGACTATGTGCCCTAAGAATTTAGTCTACATCAGCTCCTCCCTCCTTCCCTCACCCATGCATACATCCCATGCACTACTTACTTACTTCAATTACCCCAAACCACCCTCCTTCATGGTGTAACACAAACATTTTTTGATTTTTCCATAAACCCAAATCGGGGGGGTCACTTTTCTCTTGTCTGTTTGCCCCACCACCTGCTCCTGTGACTCCATACCCTCACACCTTTTTCCCAGCCCATTTCAAAGCTGTCATTTTCCCCTGACTGCAATCTTAAAATCCCCCTTTATTTTCACTGGATTTTTCCAATTTTTTTTAAAACCCACTTGTTTAACCCCTTTTTTTAAAAAAAACCCCCATTTTGGGAACCCTTTCTGCACCCCCAACTCCCAAACCCGTCTCAAAACCTACCCTCCCTTCAAAACTTTGGGAAATGCTTGGTTTTGGGCTCACCTCACCCCACTATCTCTCTGATAACTTTTCTCGACCCTCTGCAATCAGGACTCTGCACTTTACACTCCACAGAAACTGCTTCAGCTAAAATTTCACATGATCTCTTCACTAGATCTACTTATTGTTGCTTCTTCTGGAGAATAAGTACAATTCCTCCCACCTCTCCTAAAAATTTTTAGCGGAGGGGGGGGAAAATTTTGCCCCCATAGGGGCCCCCCTTTAAATTGGGGAAGAACTTTTTTTTTGAAAGAAAAAAAAAATTTATGTTTGAAAAGGGGAAAATCAACGGGCCCAAGATGGAAAATTTTTCAAAAAAATTTTTTTTAGTGCCCAAAGCCATGTCGTGGGGCATCGAAGATTAAGGTTTGGCAATCGCACGTTAAAATTTTCTCCCCATGCTTTTTCCCCTAACCCCTTAAACTTTTTTGGGAAATGCGAAAAAAAACGGGATCATTTGGTATAAAGGGTTGCAATAAAGGGTTTAACCCTTGCTTCAAGTTTTTCACTGTAAAAATCCTTTTCCCACGGACTATCGGTTAAGAGGTGGGGGGAAAACATTCTTTGTGCACCTTAGGAAGAGAGTGAGGGACTACCTTTTTTTGGGAAAACCCCAGAAAAAACCCAGGGAAGGTTTTCCGGTTTTGAATTTGTCTGCACATCTTCTACGGAATGGGAATTAAAGTGCTTTCTCGGGATTAAATTTTTGGCCCCTTTACAACCCAACCTTAAGTTTTTGCACAGGGGTTAGATATCAATGTTTTTCTGGGGTTTTTAAACTTTACAGAATAATTTTTTCAATGATAATTTTTCAGAAGATCCATTGATCACAGGGAAAGAAACAGTCAGCGTTCCCAATCAGATGAACAAATGGGTAAAAAAGGGGGCCCGGGAGTTTGGGGATTCTTTGGTCATATCGAATTAACGCTTTAGAAGCGGAAGGCCCCCCCAAAAATAAAATTTTAATGGTAAAAACAATTTTTTTTTGTAAAACCCCCAACCCAAAAATTTTACCCAATCCACCCCGCCCTAAAATACTTGATTTTTCAAAGGAAATTTGTAGAACAGGTTGGGTTTCAAAATAGTGAAAAACCCAAAGAAAGAGTGCTAATAATCAAAAGAAAAACCTAAAACCCAAAAGCCTGAAACACCCCTTTAAAAAATTAAAATCTACATTGTAAAAATCCCCCGAAAAAGGGGGGGGGGGGGCAGTTTTTATTTCCGGGGGGTTCGGGGTTTGTATGGGAAAACTTCATTTAGAAATGCTCAATGATGCGGACACATATTGCCAATTAACAAGAGATCCCACCAAGAGTTTCCAAGAATCTCTGAAGAACTTACTGGAGGAAGGTGTACACATGGGAGCGCTAACCCCCCCCTGAAAAAAAAACTTTTTCGTTGTCTTTAAAAAAAAATTTCCCTACCCTTCCAATTTTTCCCGGGGGTTTGCAAAAAAGAGGTTTTTTTTTCCTTACCCCTTTTTTTGATCGATAGTAAAGGGTTTATAGGATTTTAACCTGAAAGACTTGGAGCAATGGGTTTTTTAAACCATTTTTTTTGAAAACCCTTTATCCCCCGGGTTTCCCGTTTTTTTTACGAAAATTATTTGTAAGAAATTTTACGGTTAGAGAAAAAATATATTTCTTTTAGTGCCCAAGAAAACCCAGATCTTGTTTACCGTGATAAATGGGGCAGCCCTAGACCCCTTAAACTTTTTTATTTTAAAGAATTTTAAAATTCGTTTTTATTTTTAACACCTTTTTTTTATATAAAAAAATATATTTTTTTTTACAATTCTTCAAAGGAAAATTTTCAAAACTTCGTTAAAAGTTAAAAAGCATAAAATTTACAATCCCAAATTATATCTAGGGTTCCCCAATTTAAATTGCATGGTTTAAAATTGGGTGGTGGTCCCTTCCCTTCAGTCAGGGGCCCGGTTAGGCCTAAATTTGGTTTCCCTCTCAGGGCCAAGAAATTTGGCCTTCTCACCACTGACTCTTTCCAAGGTCTGTTGGCCCCGGGCCCCTGGGTTCCCCCCTGGTTTCCCCCCAAAACCCCCCTTTCCCCTTTTAAAACACTTCCCCGTGTGGGTGGGGATCCCCAGTTGGTCAGGCATCCAAAAACCATATGTGGAATAAAAGTAAATATATTGGGTTTTCACCCTTTCTTCTGTTGTCATCGCCCCAAAACCAGTTTTTAACTAGTTTCTTCAAAAACCCTTAAAAATTTGGGCAATCCCCAGCAAACTTTTTTTAAACCCCTATGCCCATGGGCTCGTGTTTTGCCTGTGTATTTTTTTTTGGAGGGAATATAAAATATAATTTCTGTCCCTTTTTTATTTGAAAAAAATTTTAAAAATTTTCCCCTTTTTGAGGGTGAGTATAAAATTGAACCCAAAAACATATCACTTAAAAATCAAAAAGATTCAAAATTTTTGGGTAAGGGTTTTTGGTAGATTGTTAATTAGTTTCAAGTTTTTCTGACCAAATCCTTTCAACGAAATCTTCTTTTTGACGTGTAGCAAAAAAAACATGAACACAGTCTTTTTAAAATAAATCTTCTTTCTTTTTTCCTTAAAGATAACAGTCCATAAAACTTATAAACAGTCCTTTAAAACCCATCTGAAAAAGATAAACACTCAGGCCCTTACATGGGATTTATTTGCATACCCCAATGGCCACTCTGAAAATTTGGGAAAACAACTTTTTTGTTTTCCCGGGCTTGTCAAGTGAGAAAAAAAACCACCGTCACCTTTCAAAAAAGGTTTTGGGGACATCAGGTGGCATCCGGGCTGGGGCATTTGGGCTTGCTCTCATGTAAAAGGGTACAACGGGTCTTTTATGCATGGGTAATAATAATAATGGGGTATGGGGGGTTGAAAAATCAGTCCATGTAAAATCCCCCACTGAACCCCCCAATCAAATCTTCCCCTGAGACCCGGTTGAAAAAACCTTTGATAAAACACAGTTCATTTTTCGGGAATTCTTTGGGAAAAAGCACAGTTCATTTAATTCATTGAAAAGGGCACGGTTCTTTTAAAATATATTGATAAAGCACGTTCTTTTAAAAACTTGATTATCAGGTACTTTTTTTTTCTTCTTGGAATTGTAATTTTTATTTTTTTTAAAAAACTTTATTACTTTAATATCTTGTTTGAAAATTTTTTTCCCCTAAAATATTGAAAATTTTTTCTGATCTTAAATTATCAAATCCACCATATATATCATTTACAAAAATATTATTGCTTTTTTACATTGGAAAAACCATCTGTTGATAAAAACTTAAAAAGATTTTTTTCACATAATTAATATAATAAATATTACATTTATCTTCTTTTTTTAAACCCTTTAAACTTATAACTTTAAACCCATAATTATGAAATGTTATTTATTTTTATTAAAATTAAATAGAAGTCACCAAAACTTTATTATGTCAAACCTTTAAAAAATTTTTATCAAATTATTAAAAACCCCTTTTAATTTTTCATATGAGATGTTCTTTTATTTTGTGTGCCCAAAAAAGTTTTAAATTAATATGAAAAAAATTTTTTTTAATATTTTTTTTAAAAAATGAACCTTTTTTTTTGAAAAAAATTTTTATTTAAATGGAATGACTTTATTTTTTTTTTGGGAAACCCCCTGAATTTTTAAAAAATAAAAACCTTTTTTGACCTTTTTTTTGACAAATGTTTTTATTGTGATAAACCATTTTTTAATTTTTTAAAACCCTTTTGTGATATTATCTCTTTTACTTTGGGATCCAAACCCAATATATGTGAAAATGTTTATTCTTTCCCCAATGATAATAATGATCCCTTTTTCCCAAATTAAAACCCTCATGAACCTTGTACACATCAGTCTGTAAGTTTTAAAAACCTTTGTTTTGCCCTTTCCCCATTTTTAAATAAAAACTTTTAAATTCTTATTTTTTTAAATGCAAAAAATTCAGCTTGACTTTTTAATCAGTTGAGAATACAAAAAAAAGGAAAAAAAAAAAAAAAAAATTAAAAATAAAATTACTTTTGTATAAAAATTAAATTTTTATATTTTTTTTTAAAATATTTACTTTTTCCCTGTAAATTTTTTATTTGACAAGATAATCTTTTTTTTGTTCTCTCAGCTTCGGGCTTTAAATTGTTCTTTTTGGGGGAAATTGCGGGTTTCAAGCTATTTTTTTCCCCCTTTAAAAACAGAGTCACTTGCTTTTCCCCTTCGGGTTTTAACCCGAAATGGGGTCATAAAATCGTTTTATTGTAAAGGGTTTTATTTAGGTAAATTCTTTTGCTTAAAACAAATCCCCAATTTAAACCTTATGTTTTAAAAACCAAAAAAGTTATTATTTTTAACCCCATTTTAACTTAAAAGGGTTTTTTTTTAATAAAAAAAAATTTTTGCATGAAAGTGAAAATAGGTATAAACTTCAATTGAAATTTGGGTTTTAAATATTTTCCTTTGTGAATGCCCCACATTTTTAAAATTAAAACCCAAAAAAATTTTTTTAAAAAACCCTTTTAAATTAACTTTTATGATCAAAAAAACCCCCCCAAAAAAAATAAGTTTTTTGTTTTAACCCCTTTAAAAAAAAAGCAAAATAGGAAAAAGAAAAATTAAAAAAGAAAAAAAACTTTGGAAAATTTTAAAATAAATTTTAAAACCCAAAAAATTATCAAAAAATAGGTAATAGATAATAGGTAATGGGATAAAAGGTGAAATTTAAATATTTTTAATATAAAAAAAAAACCCCCCGGGGAAAAAAAAATAAAATTGTCAAAGTCTTTCTTTGAAGCGTCCCCAGGATTTTAAAAATAGTTCCCTTTGCCACCCCCCTTCACCCCACACCTCATTTCCAACCCCAAGCTGCAGCTGTAAATCTTTAATCACTGTTTTTCTCAAATTTAAAATTAAAACCTGTTAATCCTTTTAGATTGTTTTTATAAATTTTTTTCTCAAATTTTAAAATAACAATGCCATACTTTTAATTTAAAGTATAAAAATAAAGATTTATTTTGGGACTAAAAAAAATTTTTTGATAGCCCAAAAGTACCCGACCTGGGTTAAAAGGAAAAAAAAAACCTTTCCCCCCTTCTGTTTTTTTTGGGAAAAAGAATTTGTGACATTTTTTTTGCTCTTGTCATAAACCCCAAAAACACATGTGCTACACTGTGACTGTCTATCTTACTTCTTAAAACCCAAATAATTACGGAAACTCGGGACATTTTTTTCCCATGCTCCTCCCCCAATTTTTTGAGTCCCAATTATTTTTTAAATTTAAATTTTAAACCCTTAAACAGGTTTTTCAAACATTAATATTAAAAAATGTTATTTCACCCCATGAAATTATAGAATTACAAAAAACTTTAACTTAAATAAGTTTTAATTTAATTTTTGGGGCCCGGTCTTCGAACCCCTCTCGGGAAAAAAATGAACGATTAGCGGGTTAAACATACAGAATGTTTCTTTTTAAAGGCAAATGATTACTTTTTGAAGAGATAAAATTTTTTTATAGAAAAATCTGAAAGGGGATAAAAAATTTAAATTTTGGGTTAAATTTTCTTTATAAAACTTTTTAAATTTTACTTAAAAACCCAAATTTTCTTTTTTTTAAACCTTTTCAAAAATTTTCATTGAAATTCTATTTGTTTCTATTTATCTATCTATCTATTTCTTTTTCTATCAAATCTATCCAACCCCATATATGGCAGGCAAATCAGCCCCCTTTAGACCACATGGGGATTTTTCTTTTATATGTATACACATAGCCACCCCATACACATATAATTATTTTTTTTATATTTATATATTTTAAAATTTTAAAAAAATTTTAATTTATATAAAATATAAAAAACAGTGTAAAAAAACCATATGTAAAAACTTTATACTCTAACTATTCAAGATACATAAAACCATGGGGAAAACACCTATAAAAAATCCCTTTAAGAATTTTTAGAGAGATAGATATATAGATTTACTTTGCTCCTGTCACTTCTACTTTTGATACTGTCACTTTAATTTTTTAAAATTTAAATTCTACAAAAAAGAGTTTTGTACTAAGCCGTTCTTTATCCAAGCGTTTATCTTTTAACCCAAATAAGTGTTTCAGAATTATTTTAAATATTCCTTTTAAAATTTTTAAAATTTAACGGGCGAAAAAATTTTGATTTCCCTTTCACATTTCTTAAAAATTGGCCCAAAAAATTTCCATTATAAAGGGTCAATTTGTTTCCTTCATTAATCTTACTGACCAATTTCTTTTTTTTGGGGGTTTTCTTTGAATAGGGCAGTTTTTAAAATTCCCTGGGGGAATTTTAAAATTTAAACCCTTTCAAAAAGGGATAAAATTTATGAAAAACTTTTTGATTTGATCTTTTATTTGGTTTTAAAAGTTTAAAAGGGAAATTTGGGTCTAACATGCAATTCCTTTTTTGGGTGATCATCCCTTTTTTCCCAAAAAATTTCCCTTTCTTTTTGGGGAAAAGATGACTTTTTTTTAAGGGATGGACCAAATCGGGTTTATTGGGGGCCCCTTTTACTTTTCCCTGAGCTTTTTTTTGGGAACAAAATTGTTTTGGGTTTTGGGGTTTTCCCTAAAATATTAAAAAATTTTTACCCGCCTCAAGTAACGATGATTTTTTGATGCAAAAACCCCAAGATGGGATCCCGGCATGAACTTACAAAAATTTATTTAAAAATTGTTTTATCATCAAAGAGGTTTTCAAATTATCAAAAGGCTTGTATTTCCCTTTCTTTAAATGAACATAACAAAAAGGTACATCTTTTTCCCCAATTTGTAATGGATTTGAAGTTCATATGTCGGTAAATCTCCAAAAATGCAAAAGTAAAGAAACCTTAATCTGTCAAAAATTTTTTGGTTTAGTGTATTCAAAAAAAATTTTTTTAAAGGTAATTTCCTGGAGGGAAATTTTGGGAAAACCCTTTTAAAGAAAAAATTTTAATTTTTTTCCCCAATTTCTCAAATTTTTAAACTATCCAATTTAAATTTCAATAATTCGGGAAATTTTTAAACATGCAGTTTTTGTTTTATGTGGGATTTTATTTACATATTCGTGACAAAATTTTCTCGGATTTTTAATTTTTCCTTAGCCACTTTATTTTACCCGGCAGGGATTTGAATAAAAAATTCATATTCAATTTTGAACTTTATTTTTGTGTTGGTTTTTATGGGGGTTTCAACTCATAGTTTGTGTTAATTTTTTATCTTTGATTTTATTATTTTTGGTCTGTGATATTTTATTTGAACAGGGGGGAAAAACACAGCTTTTGTGTTTTCCCCTGGCTCCCGTTTTCCTTTAAAATTTGGGCTTATAGATTGATCTTGGATCGGAAACCATGACTATTTTGTTTCATTTTTACCAAATGTTTAAAAAATTTATGGTTTTTGTTTTCTTTGCCCACAGAAAAATGCTTTTTAAACTATCTCCTTATTAATTTGATTCACAATTTATTATACAAAGTGATCCATACAGGGCCCTTTGAAAACTGACTGTTTATCACTTGGCAAAGGTTAAAAAATTTATTCTTTCTACCCAGAAAGGGTTTTTTAAAAAAAAGAAATTTAATTTTAAAACCATTTCTACTCACAGGTTTTCCTTTAGCTTTTAATCCCCCAATGAAACTCGCTGCTTTTTCCAGATCTGAATCCCATCAAAATCCCCAAGGGCCAATTTTGACTTTGTCTTGAAACTTTAAAAAAATCCTTTAGGGGGCTTTTTTTTTTCCCCCCTTGCAAACGGGGAAAGACATCAGAAAAATTTGGCCCAAGGGGGGCTTTTTTGTAAAAAAATTTTACGGTTGGAAAAAAATATATTTCATTTGTGCAAGATAACAAAATCTATGATCACCGTGAGTGATGGGGTGCAGTCCTCCGTCCCCTTTCTTTTTTTTCTTTAGAATCAGATTCAGTAATACTTATACACCTTTTTATATAAGAAAAAATTTTTATTTATTTTAACAATTTTTCAAAGGATTATTCATAAAATCTTTTCAAGTTACCAAACAAAAGAATACCCCTACCCAAATTAAAGTATTTTCGTTTCCCCTATGAATGTCTGTGTTTTGAAATTGGGGGTTGGTCCCCTTTCCTAGTCAGAGCCCCGGGTTAGGCCCCAATGGCTTCTTTTCATGGCCAGCCCCATGGCCCCCTTTTCACCCCCATGAATTTTTTTCCAAAGGGCTGTTGGCTGCCCCCGGGTTCCCCCCATGGGTCCCCCCCCCCTCCCTTTTATTTCAACCCTTTTCCCCTGTGGGTGTGACTTCAGTTGGCTCAGGCCTCACTACAAACCATTTGTGGAATTTCAGCTAAATATATTAGGTTTATCCTCTTTTTTTATGTTTTTCAGCTCTAAACCAGCTTTTTTTCCCGCTTTTTCCCCAACCCTTCAAAAAAGCAAAAGCCAGCAACTTTATTTTACCTATGGGCCCTGTGCTCGTGTGTGCCGGGGATAATATATTTATAATATAAAATATAATTTTTTGTACCTTTTATTGAAATACCTTTTAAAAGATTTTAAACAAGTTTTTAGGAGGGTTTTGGAAAAAAATTTCAAATGGCGAGATAATTATATTTGGCTTTAACGTACGATGTGCAGCCTTTTTTCCCCCGAAACCCACGACATGGGGTTTGATGGAAAATCAAAAATTTTTGAAAAAATGGTACTATTTATTCCAAATTTTAAAAGAATTTCTCATCATGGCTGTTGATTTTTTTTCAAAAAATTTTTTTCTTTTCTTTCATTAAAAAGGGTTTTTCCCACATTTGAGGGGGCCCCTTTTGGGGGCAATATTTTTTTTTTCCCCCCCCCTCTTAAAAAATTTTTATGGAGAGGGGGGGAGGAATTGTACTTATTCTCTGACATTTAACAACTTGGGCCCCCCAAAATTGGTAGTATGGTAGTTTATCGAGGGCCTCCTCCTGAAAAATGGGGGGGGCCCCTTTTAATTTATGTTCCTAGGTTTATTGAGATTCAATGACAAAACCCCATGGGAAACTCTAAATTTCGTACAATCGCACCTACAGGGATCAATTTTTAGAGGGCCCTAATAGGGGAAATCCCAACCCCAAAATGGTCCAAGTAAAACAATACATTAAACCCTCTTCATTAAATTCAAAATTCCCGGGTTAAAACCCGGGCCCCCCTGAACATGTGGGTTGTAAAAATCCCCACAGGGGAGGGTTATACACATTAAAAGGAATTGTAGTAATGCTCAAGATTTTAAGATACAAACAGGAAATTTTCTATTAACAAAAACTTAAAAAGAAAGGGGGTCTTGGTCCTTTTTTACAACGTGTATTTAAAAAAAGTGGAAGAAATACCCAGATAAAAAATCCCTTTGAGAAAACAAAAAGAAAATAAAACAAAGCAAAAGTTTTAAGGGGAACACCCTTTAGTTTCTTTCGTTTTCCTCAATATCCCCAAAAATAGTGTCCCCTTATTTAAAAAACACCTTCCGATGTTAAATATACATCTTCAGCTAAGAGATTTTTAGGTTGGGAATCAGAATTTTTTCCGAAAAAGGCACATAATATCGGTTTTTTATTTTCCCCAAAATTCTACCCGTTGGGTTTTTAAAAACCAATCAAAACAGGGAAAAATATAAAGGATAAAACAAATGTGGGACATTTTTATTTGGGAATGCTTGTCGTTTTATGAATGTCGCAATAATTTTTATTTTTAGTCACTCAAGTGAGTTACCCCGTATGGCAAACATCAATTGTTAAAACCCCCCAAAAATTTTTTATTTTTTTTGATTTGGGGGTGATATGTGGTTTTAATACAAAAATGTGGGGTGCAACTAAAACAATTAAAAATACCCCATAAGAAAGATCTATAGATGCGAAAAATAATTTTGTCGCCCGGTTCCCGACACTTTATTAAAAAAACATGTGGTGATACCAAAACATTTCACTTTATGGGTATTGAAAGGGTCTTTTTCCCCTCAGGAAAGAGGGGGGGTAACAGAGGTAAACTCTTAGGAAGGGAAACTAAAGGATTTTTTTTGTTGAAAACCCGACCCAAAAATTTTGGGGGTTTAAAAGTGAGGGCAGGTTTATTATGCACTTTTAAATGTTTTTTTTTACTAAGTTTATACATTCTGTAAGTAAAAAATACTTTGAATTCCCCCATAAAAAGTTTTTAGGGAGATATAGTAGTTTAATTCAAATTTTACGGGTTTTTAAAAAAAAAAATAATACATATTTAATTTTGATTTTAAAAAAGGGCCCAATTTGGGATTTTTAACTTGATTTCCTTTGATGACTATAATGTTTTCTTTCATATGGGGTTAAATGTTTGGGGACATAACTTTCAATTTCTTAAAGTCCAAAAGGGTTTCTTTGGGAGTTTCAAAATTTTATTTTTTTTAGATTCACATTTTGTTTTTAAAAGATAGGTGTGTGGGCCCAAAACGAGTTTTAAAAATCTTGATGTTAATGGGAACCCGGTCATGTGACTTCCCATTTAGTATAAAGGTCCTTCAACCCCTAAAAGTTAGAAAAAGGAATTTAAAAAATTTTTTATCGAAAGTGTCAGTCCCTTTCCCCCAAGGGAAACCGTGTGAGTCCCCCCATGGTAGTTTTTGCCATTCAAAAATGTGGACTGAAAAATTACAACTTTGTATGTTAAATCCCTTTTAAAATTTTTCCTAATTTTTTGTTGTTACTTTTAAATTCAAATTTTTTTGCTCAAACCCCCCCTGAATATCCTGAATGTTCAATAGCCTGTGACTGGCTTCATGCGGATGCTGGTTCATTTTTGTGTTTGAAGAAAGAAAGATTTGCCAGCAACTCCAAGAACGATGAAAAACTGGAGGTCTTTATTAAACAAGATAAAAACGTGGAGACACGGAATGGCAGCAGTAATGCTGACTCGTTTCAGGTCATACTCGACCATTAGTCATAGCATAACTATACATGATAAACGCTAGCTTATATACCTAAGTAAGTGAAAACATGCTACTCACCTGTGGAGAAACACGAGCGCGAACGGAAACTCCAAAGCTACGCGCATGCGCACAAGAGTCCACCCCACTCACAGACCCAGGAAAGATCGCGATAGCGTAGACGTCAGAAGTGACGTCCCGCAGGTGATCGTCAGAGCCATGCAAAGAGACGGGCGAATCCAGAGAGCCCCAACGCAAGTCGTCAGAAGCCACGCCTAAAATAGGAGTGGTATCAACATCATCACATCAGAACTCTCCAGGTCACACCTCCCCTCCGCAAGAGAATGACGGCCAGGTCTGTTACATGGGAACCCAATGTGAACAGTGCACAACCCCGGGATCATCCGGGCCGGTGTGCTCCAGTAGATGAGTGTAAAAGAGGATAAAAAAATATGTGCAACATATACTAATAGCATCTAGTAAAAAAAGAGAAACTACAGTGGACTGACCAGAATTATAAGCAAAAATATATAATGCATACAGAATAAAAGAATATAGAGAAATAACTTAGGTTTAACTGAAATATGATGATATACGTAAGGGCCAAATGCATAACTAACTTATAAAAAAGGCATTTTATAGTGAAACAGTACCTCACTACGTACATTTAATCCAAACGGAGTTATGGAGTTCAATAAATAGATCCAATAAGCTTCTCGATCTTTTAGCTTATATTCAAAATTACCTCCCCGTGTGCCTGTTAACTTTTTCAATTGCAAAAGATTGAAAACCCTGTGTATCAGAATTGTGGTACTCAACAAAATGTCTAGAAGCTCCAGATATGGTGCGTGTTGAGGGATTAGCAATACCATTTAAATGTTCCAATATTCTGGTCTTAAACTTACGGGATGTACAGCCCACATAATTTAGACTGCACAAGCTGCATCTTATTAAATATATAAATCCTGTGGTGTTGCAATTCATGTATTGTTTAATTTATAACGACTGTGTGTCATTTTTAAAGTTTGGTGTGGGTACCACAAATTTGCATGTTTTACACGGATACCCCCCACATTTGTAGAAGCCCTTGGTGTGTAACCATGTTGGCCATGTTGGTTCAGAAACAACTGCATTTGGAGAGATCACATTACCTAATGTTTTCGATTTTCTAGCAACTATATGGCAATCATTTTGTAGTATGTTCGCCAGAATAGAATCTTGTTTAAGGATCGGTAAATGTTTCAAAATGATATACGAATTTGATTGAAACCTGAATTGAAGTCAAGGACAATTGTGGGAACATTCCTTTCTGTTTGACGTTTTATATTATGTGAGGATAGCAATCTAGAACGAGACATATTCTCTACCTTAGTCACAGCTCGATCTAAGACCCATCTGGGATACCCTCGAGCAGCCAACCGTGAACAAATTAGTTGAGATTCCTTCAAAATATCAGTGGGGTTAGAGCAATTTCGTTTCGCTCTACTAAGCTCGCCAATAGGAATAGCCAATTTAGTATGTTTGGAATGGTTGCTACCAAAATGAAGAATAGTATTGCCAGCTATTTCTTTTCTGTGAGTCTTGCTGGAAATAATAGAACCCGGACTCTCCATAAGTACCATATCCAAAAAAGAAATTTGTTGTTCCTGAACTTCATAAGTGAAGGATAAATTAAGGGGATTGTTATTAATGTAGTCGATGAAGAGTGGCATGGCAGATACAGGACCCTGCCAAATAAATAGCAGGTCATCTATATATCTGCCATACCACTCCACATCAGCCACAAAAGGATTAACATCGGTAAAGATGTAAGAAAATTCCCACCAAGACATCACCAGATTGGCTAAGGAGGGCGAAAATTTTGTGCCCATACTAACTCCCCTGAGTTGTAAATAAAATGCTTTATCAAACACAAAAAAATTATGTTGCATCAGGAAAGAAGTCACATATTTGATAAACATTTTTTCATCGGCAGAATAAGTACTAAATCTATCCAGGTAAAAATCCAAAGCCATTAAAGCAACCTGAAGAGGTATGCTAGTATACAGTGACTCGACATCACAGCTAAGCCACACAAAATTAGATGACCACATTTTATCAGATAGATTTGTCAAAACTGTTTTTGAGTCATGCAAGTACCCAGGCACTTGGTGGACAAAGGGCTGTAGCTGGACGTCGAGCCACTGACACAACCGTTCACATATGGAACCAACCCCCGACACGATAGGACGCATGGGGGGTGGAAAGATCTTCTTGTGGACCTTAGGAAGGCCATAGAGCAAAGGAACAGTAGAATCCGAATTCATAATGTGATCAGACTCCCTATCAGAGAATATATGTAAAGCCACACCCTCCTCTACTATCTGTTGTAATTTTACCCAAAAAATTTTTGTTGGGTTAAAGGAAAGTTTTTGATAAGTAGTGATGTCTGATAATACATTTGCCATTTGTATAAAATAATCTGACTTATTCATGATTACTACTGAGCCTCCCTTATCGGCCATCTTTACTGTGATATTCTGCATTTCTTTAATTTCATCTAAAGCTTTTTGTAATTTGCGGGATAAATTGGGTTTCACAGAAAAATTAGTACATAATTGTTTTAAATCATGTTCTACCATTAGTTGAAAAATTTCCATGCCCTGAGTTCTAGCCTGAACTGGGTAAAAGGCAGGATTTTTTGTTTTAAATATTTTGGGGGACTGTATGACATTATTATCTTCAGATGTACTTAATTCCTGTAAATTTATTAATGCCATCTGCTCTACAAACATTAAACCAGCATAATCATTAGAGATATCATCTTGTACAATAGAGGACACATAATCTGGTTCACAACCCCAAAAATGCCGTTTCACAGCAAGATCTCTAACAAAATGGTTAACACTTTTAAGATTAGAAAATAAATTAGGAGATTGATCAAGAGCAAAATTGAAACCCAACTTTAAAACCTCCTCTTGAGCCTCAGTAAACACATGTTCAGTCAAATTTAGCACATTCAGATTCTGGATACTGTCCCCTTCTTGACCTTGGGAATCCGTTTTGGACCTCCGGTTGTGTTTCCGTCCTCCTCTTCTATATCGTTTTTTGTATTGCGTTTCGGACGCACTACTGGATCTGCCGTGGCTTGGGACACAGATGCCCTCTCTTCTTCCAGATCTTCATACGATTGGACTGTATTCACTGAAGATTCTGAGCTGAAACTTACACGTTTAAATTGTCTCCCTTTTCTTGGAGTGTACCAGGGCTTGCGCTTTAGGATAGATCTTGGAGTGCTGGAATTTGGCCCTTATGTATATTATCATATTTCAGCTATATCCAAGTTATTTCTTTATATTCTTTTATTCTGTATGCATTATATATTTTTGCTTATAATTCTGGTCAGTCCACTGTAGTTTCTCTTTTTATACTAGATGCTATTAGTATATGTTGCACATATTTTTTATCCTCTTTGAGGTACTGTTTCATTATTAAATGCCTTTTCCTATAAGTTAGCTATGCATTTGGCCCTTATGTATATTATCATATTTCAGCTATATCCAAGTTATTTCTTTATATTCTTTTATTCTGTATGCATTATATATTTTTGCTTATAATTCTGGTCAGTCCACTGTAGTTTCTCTTTTTATACTAGATGCTATTAGTATATGTTGCACATATTTTTAATCCTATAGGAGGTACTGTTTCAAGATACTATGCATTTTCCTATAAGTTAGCTATGCATTTGGCCCTTATGTATATTATCATATTTCAGCTATATCCAAGTTATTTCTTTATATTCTTTTATTCTGTATGCATTATATATTTTTGCTTATAATTCTGGTCAGTCCACTGTAGTTTCTCATTTTATACTAGATGCTATTAGTATATGTTGCACATATTTTTTATCCTCTTTTACACTCATCTACTGGAGCACACCGGCCCGGATGATCCCGGGGTTGTGCGCTGTTCACATTGGATTCCCATGTACCAGACCTGGCCGTCCTTGTCTCGCGGAGGGGGGGCGTAACCTGGAGAGTTCTGATGTGATGATGTTGATACCACTCCTATTTTAGGCGTGGTTTCTGCCGACTTGCGTTGGGGCTCTCTGGATTCGCCCGCCTCTTTGCATGGCTCTGACGATCACCTGCGTGACGTCACTTCATATGTCTACGCTATCGCGATCTTTCCCGGGTCTGTGAGTGGGGTGGACTCTTGTGCGCATGCGCGTAGCTTTGGAGTTTCCGTTCGCGCTCGTGTTTCTCCACAGGTGAGTAGCATGTTTTCACTTATTTAGGTATATAAGCTAGCGTTTATCATGTATAGTTATGCTATGACTAAGGGTCGAGTATGACCTGAAACGCGTCAGCATTACTGCTGCCATTCCGTGTCTCCACGTTTTTATCTTGTTTAATAAAGACCTCCAGTTTTTCATCGTTCTTGGAGTTGCTGGCAAATCTTTCTTTCTTCATTACTATGGATCCATGCTTCCAGAGAGCAGCCGTGCAGCCCTACAACTAAGGAGTGGTGAGCTGGCAAATTGTTGTTTGTTTTGCATCATTTTCGTGTTTGCATTATATTACACCAGGTGAGGTTCCCGGGTGTTTTTCCGTACATCCAAGATTGTTGCAATCATATACTACGAGGAGATGAAGCTGAATGTCTTCACAAGTGCTGTTTAAAGTCTGGAACTAACTTCCTCATAGAAGCTGATGAGATTAGTTTGACAGGACTGATCCTTCATAAACCCATGCTGGAATGGCGTTATACATTTATTTTCAGTGAGATACTCCAGGATAGCATCTCTTAGAAAACCTTCAAACATTTTACCCACAACAGAGGTTAAGCTTACCGGCCTATAGTTTCCTGGATCACTTTTTGACCCCTTTTTGAATATTGGCACTACATTTGCTATGCGCCAATCCTTTGGGACATACCCCGTTATTATACAGTCCATAAATATTAAGAATAGGGGCCTATCTATCACATTACTTAACTCCCTTAGGACATGCGGGTGTATACCATCAGGGCCTGGGGATTTGTCTATTTTAAGCTTCCTAAGGCGGAGCTGCCCTTCTTCTTGGGTTAGACAAGAAACATTTAAGTTGGAATTTACCTCCTCCCTCTTCTCATCAACAGGAAGGTCATCCTCCTCCGTAAATACAGTGGAGAAGAAATTGTTTAATATTTTTGCTTTCTTCTCATCGCCCTCCACAGTATCTCCCTCAGCACTTTTTAAAAGGCCAACATTTTCTTTTTTAATGTTTTTACTATTTATAATAGTAAAAATATTTTGGGGTTACTTTTACTTTCTATGGCAATACATCTTTCTGTCTCCAGCTTTGCTGCCTTAATCATTTTTTTACATATTTTATTTTTTTTCCTTATGGCTTTTTTTGCCTCTTCACTGCCCTCCTGTTTTAGTAGCTGAAACGTTTTATTTTTGTTTTTTATTGCCTCCTTTACATCTCTGTTGATCCACATTGGGTTTTTCCTGTTTCTAATTATTTTTTTTACCATATGGTATGTACCTCTCACAGTTGGCGCCTAAGATGTTTTTAAATCATAGAAAAAATGGTCACGCACACCAACGGGAAGAGGGGTTAAAGTGGGTGCTAGTGAGAAAGGCAGATCATGCCAGACTATAGTAAAATTGTAAACTCACTGCACACCAATGGGATATCATGCATATAAATAATGTTTATTTACAAGAGGTGCAGAACATGCTCAATTTACAGGGATAGAGAAATATGAACATACTCAACAAGTGCTTTACATAGATGGATTTATACTATGGTGAAATTGATGTCAGTAAAGTCGACGTTTCGGCGGACGCCTTTATCAAGAGACATCAAGAGATATGTATGAACAGGTTGATGGGAATGCTATCAGAGCACAAGGTGCTATAGTAATATGCAAAGTGATGATAAGGATGTCCAGCCACAAGAAAAGGTAATAAGACCTCCGGGGAATTGCTGGAGATGTCCGGGCACTTGATGCTGGGAGAATCGGACACACGTCCGAGTGAGATGCAGGCTGTTTTTAAAGATCTCCCATTTATTTTTTGTTCTGCTATTTTTAAACACCTTGTCCCAGTGAATACGGTTTAGGGCCTCTCTAAGCAGGATATGGTCACTATTCCCTAGGTGCCCCTCAACCTGAACCTTTGTTACTCTGTCAGGTCTATTAGTCAATATTAAGTCTAGAAGAGCCTTTCCTCTAGTCGGTTCCTGCACCATTTGGGAAAGGTAATTATCTTTAGTTATAGACAAAAACATGTTTCCTTTGTGAGAGCTACAGGTTTCAGAATCCCAATTTATATCTGGGTAGTTAAAGTCGCCCATAATAACAACCTCATTCTGATTAGATGCTTTATCTATTTGCCTGAGGAGCATATCTTCTATGGGTTCTGTTATATTTGGGGGCCTATAGCAGACTCCTATTAGAATTATATTACTGTTATTACCCCCATGTATATTTACCCATAATGATTCCACCTGTTCATTACCTGTACCTATATCTTCCCGCAGTGTTGGCTTCAGACAGGATTTTACATAGAGACAGACACCTCCCCCCCCTTCCGGTGTTTACGGTCACTTCTAAATAGACTGTAACCCTGCAAGTTAACCGCCCAGTCGTAGCTCTCGTCCAGCCATGTCTCAGTTATCCCCACTATGTCATATTTTTCTTCTGCAATTAATAATTCTAGTTCATTTATTTTGTTGGTCAGACTCCTGGCATTGGTTAGTATGCAATTTAGAGTTTTGTCAGCTTTTATTCCTTTCTCCCTATTCTTTTTAACTATTGCTACGCCCCCGCCCGCCACTCCACCCCCGGATTTATTACTAATTCCCAGCTCTCTATCTTCACTATCTTGCACACTATATGTGTAGTTTCCCTCCCCACCGGTCCCTAGTTTAAATATTCCTCCAACTTCCTGGCCATTTTGTCCCCCAATACAGCTGCACCCTCCCCATTTAGGTGCAGCCCGTCCCTAGCATAGAGTCTGTAGCCAAGACAGAAATCAGCCCAGTTCTCCAAAAACCCAAATCCCTCTTTCCTACACCAATTTTTGAGCCACTTATTCACCTCTCTAATCTCCCTCTGCCTCTCTGGTGTGGCACGTGGAATAGGTAATATTTCTGAAAATATTACTCTAGAGGTCCTTGCCTTGAGCTTTTGCCTAAGTCCCTGAAATCATTTTCAATTTTATTGCCGTCTAATCTAGTTGAACTGGAACCTAGATGTTCCCCATTGGCATGTTCTCACTGCCACCAATGGTACTGCCGTCTAATCTAGTCCAGCCTGCAGAGGTGTAAGCTCAAGTTCTTGGAAGGCAAGTTAACCAGCTCTCTGCCAGACGTAATCTCAGTTAAAATATTGCTTTATTCTATCACTTTAAAAGTTCAATATAACATCGTGATGTCAGACAAGTTAAAAGTCAGTGCTTGTGTCAACATTCTAAACCACTGACATGACGCTTTCGAGATATACATCCTACCATAGTCTCTAATACATTAACTACACATTTAAACCATTCCTCTAACACCTTAAGGCAGAATTCATTCCATTTACAAAGGGGTGTGTCTCGCAATAAAGGAAAATTTAGAACAAGAAATACATAAACACCCAAATGTAAAGCGGCTAATAATAGTACATTATATCCTGTTGTACAATAAGTCCCCGAGGAATGTGTGTATTTAAATTAAACGTTCGTAGTAGACTGTTACAGCGGCATTGTTCAGCTAGAGTTCGTCAAATGGCAGAACATCGCATTGATAATATAGATCGAAAAGAACTCCTTTTGGATAAACCTAAAAAAAAATGATTCTATATCTGACAGTATTGTTTTTTCCAAAAATTATAGTTCTCAAGTTAAGGATGTTGTACCCATAGTTAAAAAACACTTACCACTTTTGTACATCAATAATTATATGCAAGATTTGTTGCAGAATAACATTAGGTTCATATCGCGTAAAGCACCAACTCTAGGTATGACACTATCCCCAAGTCTTTTTCAACACAGTAAGCCCCAATTAGAATGGTTGAATACAAAAAGCTTCTTTAGTTGTGGCCGCAGGTTTTGCACGGCGTGTAAATATGCCACTAAAACTACACATTTTACATCTTTGGTTACACATAAGAAATATTTTATTAACAGTTATATCAACTCTAATACCAAATGTGTGGTATATTTAATTACTTGCAATACGTGCAATATCCAATTTGTGGGTTGTACCATAGGGCCGCTTAAAATCAGAATTTTGAGACATTTGTCAGATTCTATTAGAAGGGATTGTTTTAAATGTTCCACAGTCTCCAAACATTTCCAAGATGTCCATGCAGGTGATTTGTCATCCTTTTCATTTTGTGGCATAGAGAAGGTGGTACATTCTACTAGAGGGGATGACCATCACAAAAACCTTTTAAGCAGAGGGTCTCGATGGATTTTTAATTTAAATACACGCCTTTCTCAGGGACTTAAAGGGGTTTCGCTACTAAGTGAGTTCCTTACCTCTTATCTGCTCAGGGGAGAATATAAACAAAGCATGCTGAGTCATGAACGGCTGCAGGGGTGAGATGGAAGGGGGGTGAGCAGAGAGCGAGGAAGCAGGGAGCGTCTCTAAAGTTTACTCAAATAATAACAGTGGATTCTCTATACAGCAGACAGACTCATACACTGCACTTTCTCCCCAGCCCCTCGTAGGCTCCTTCATGTACCCTGTTATCAGATAAGAAGCGCGCAAACGCGGCCATATCAGCTCCTGCCAGCTCCTGGTCGTGTCTAATGTAAACTTTCAGGAAACTAAGGGGGACTGAGCAATGCTGCAGCTCTCACAGGCTTCACTTTTTGCAATCACATATATTTAGAAAAGTGATTAAATACCCATTTTGGAGGATCCCACGTCAACATTACATCGTGGTAAAACCCCTTTAATGTGCAACAGGATATAATGTACTATTATTAGCCACTTTCAATTTTGTAGACATTTATGTTTTTTTTTTTTGTTCTAAATTTTCCTTTATTGGGAGGCACACCCCTATGTAAATGGAATTTCCAAGGGATGGGTGGTCCCTTGCATTAGATGTCAGAGGCATGTTGTTTAAATAGCTGTAGTTAATCATAATATAGTAGACTATGAGTAAGGATGTTTTAACTTGTCTGACATGTTGTTGTATGGAACTTTTAAAGCAATGGAATAAAGCAATATTTTAACTGGGATTACCATCTGGCAGAGAGCTGGTTAACTTGCTTTCTGTATCTTGTGGGGAGTTGGCTCTGCTCCAACCATGCTGCTGTCAATGGATGCATGGAAGTTTGGTGAGCTGATACACGCTACAGTGTTTGTGTTTCATCATTTATTCAAGTTCTTGGGCCCCCCCATTATCAGGGCTGCCATCAGTCATCTATTAACCGTTTTAAGGCCCTATACAGCCAAAACAAATGGGGCCCACATCCATTACTAGCTCTTATTTTTTAACATATCAGTGCGCCCCTTTTTGATTAGGGCCACTGAAAGGTGTACTGTCCGTACTGCCCTATTGGCACCCCTGCTAGTTACCATGTGCTGCTTCCAATACCGGTGTCTTCTTATGTGTCAAAGGGGCTTTTGGGCACCCTCAGGATGCAAGGCCCCTTAGTGACTGCTACCACTGCACCCCTATAGCTACGCCCCTGCCAGCTGAATCTCCATGTTCCACATTGGGATGTTCTTGCTGCCACCACATATATCACATGTACAAAGTTTGCAAGCAGGCATAACTTGAAGTTCTTGTTCCCTGGTGCAAAAAGTGAAATGTAACCATGTGCCATTTCCAATACCGGTGTCTTCTTATGTGTCAAAGGGGCTTATGGGCCCCCTCAAGATGCAGATCCCTGTAGCAGCTGCTACCGCTGCACTTCCTATAACTAAGCCCTTGCTTGCAAGCTGTACTCATCTTTTCAGTTAGCCATTGAAAGGAATGAAGTATTTTAGCCTCTCAATTTTTTTCTGTCACTCTTAGAGACAAATTTTCTTTACTAAGTTGTTCCACGTATCCATTTTAATGTTATGAGTTTTATTTCAAGCTTATCATCAACTATATAGGTAAAAATACCCAGAACATTTCTCCCATAGACTTTAATGGGATTTGAAATTCGAGTTCGAATAGAACTTCGAACCGAACTCACAAAAGTTCGAGGTTCTAATCAAACTAGAACTTTTTACTATTTGCTCAACACTACCCATTGACTTTGGGGTTTGAGTTCAAGTTCAAATCGAACCTCAAACCAAACACCACTACTGTTCGAAGTTCGATTCGAACTCGAACATTTTACTGTTCGCTCATCACTATTCTTGACATCCTTAGAAAGCTCTGTGGTCTTGCCCATGTTGTAGAGGTTAGAGTCTGACTGATTAATTGAATCTGTGGACAGGAGTCTTTTATAAAGGTGACTATTTAAGACAGCTGTCTTTAAAGTAGGTAATGAGTTGATTAGTAGCATCTAACTGGTCTGTAGGAGCCATAATTCTTAATGGTTGGTAGGGGATCAAATACTTATTTCTCTCAGTAGAATGCAAATAAATTTATATAATTTATACAATGTGATTTTCTGGATTTTATTTTGGATATTCTATCTCTCATTGTTAAAATTAACCTACCCTTAAAATTATAGACTGTTCATGTCTGCCAATGGGCAAACTTACAAAATCAACAAGGGATCAAATAATTATTTCCTTCACTGTACCTTACTTTATGGACATCTATGGCTTGATTTGTATGCCTGTGTGGATTGGATGGGTTATTACCAACATCTGTTGAAAATTGAATGTCAATAGCACTTTTAGAAATATATTTACTTAGAAAAGTGATGACATTTTATATTTCACCCGCTGTATAATACATGTAAGTTGTGAGTAAAGTTTAATATACATTTTAGCATCGTTTTACTAGCTGTTTTTGATACATTTTCTGATGTTGGTCATCACAAAGTATGTTTAAATAGTAAAACAGTTTAATAAATGGAATACTTCAACTGGCTAGCATTGCTAATATAAAGGTTGTTTGTTTTCAGAAAAGTCATTTAATCCCTTTTGAATGTGAACTGAGCTATAAACATGCATACATTTCTAAGCTTCTTTATTTAGTTTCATGACAAAACAGGCCAGCTATGGTTCTATATAAGCCAGAAATAAAGATTACACTCAGAGGTGTCAAGTGCTCAGTGGCTCCAACCAGACAGATCAGATTAATGGAAAAAAGAAAGGTCAGTGGCTCAGCAGAATATATCCTAAGCAGAAACAAGCTTTATTAAAACAACATTTCATTCCTCCACAAAAGGGATACTTTTACAATTGTCAACACTATTACACTAACCTTTATGTTTCTCTCTGGAAGCTTTCTGTATAAAACAAGGGGTGTGTTTAAGGACAACATTGTTTCTCACTAAACCATGAGTAAATCTAAATCAAGCCAATAAGTGTTGAAGTCAGCACAAGTAATGACCGCAGCATTTGGAAGGCCGAGCCTCTCTCACGGGAGATAAGTACAATACTGCTATTCAGCCACCCCTTTTTTATATTTTACTTCAAAGGTCACACTAGACACAAGAAGAGTCTGCTGCAGTAACATAGGAACACTCCTACGTATATAGTTAGTGTTTACTAACCAACTTTCTTTTACATTTAATTTTGTACTGATTTTAAGCAGCTCCCCAATTTTTATGTGCCAGGTGTTGTGAGGCACTGTACTTAACAGGAACATACATAGTATTTAGGAAAACCACAAAAAACAGAACAGCTGTTAAAGGGAACTGGTTGGCTCAGGGGAGCACCACATTTTCTGGTTCAAGTGCCACATTTCTTGGTTTCACTTCAGGGACTGCCAGAGATCAGAATGGGGGGCCCCCTGCTCAGTACTTCAGAAAGAGAATACGAGGTGACTATTTTTATTGTAGCGTTTGGGGGTTACAGAAGTGGCCTTTTCACAACTATAACCAGAGAGAACACCACAGATATGTAGCCACCTCTCCAACTCACATCCTCCTCTTTAGAGTCTCAAACCCATCAGACATATTTATGGTGTATCTTGTGCCATGATTGTGCCATGATATCTGCCATGATTGTGTCAACTATAAATACTCATTTGAGGAAGAAATCCAGAGATAATGCAAAAAACTGTTATTACTGGATTTCTCATTTAGGTTGCTTTAAATAGCACATATAGCACCATAGTGACAGGCATACAGTGCCCACCATTATCTTGCCAGCCATACATTTCCCACAATAATAGTGCCATCAATGTAATGCAGCTGTCAAAAGATAAATATTTATTTCTGAAGTATGAGGACAGAGACCAAGCATGTTTGTGTCCTGATGATGGTGGGTGGGTGGTTGAACTGAAATAGCTGCAGGTTTTCATGGCTTGGTAACTTGTATCTTAGTAATGCTATGGCCCATAAATCACCCCATACAACTGAGAGAAGTGCCAGAGGAGATGTGTCCAATGTCTATCCTTGTGCCAGCAATCCATGTGTCACCACAACACTAGGAATGGGAGTAGGAAGAGGAAAAGCCTGGGATACAAAGGAGGTGTTAGTAAAGTGACAGTTGGTAAGTGTGAGAAAGAGAAGAGGTGAGATCCCCAGAGAAAAAGTGGTTATGGGTTAACTACTCAGTTACATCTCAGTTGTGTAGAACCGGGGACAGACAGCGGTGAGAAAAAGTAGACTGTGCAAGGACATAGGTAGATGATGTGTAGATGGAGTGGGAGATTCCTGTCCCACAGGCTAGCCGCCGAAGAATGTGTTGAAGAGGAAGCCATTATATGAGATGGTACCTGGCAAACCCTGGGTGAAAAGTTGAAACTGTTTACCAATAACGTGTTGTTATTGGTAAACCTAAGTTAATATGCCCATTAAAGTTACCACCAGTTGTGTTGTGTGCACATATTACACGTGACGTAGTTCAGCAGGATGGAGACTGTAATTGTGAGCCCACAAGAGAGTGCCAGCAGACTGCAGATGTCAGCATCTATACCAGTGGACAATCTGTTAAACCATCTTCCCCAGTTTGAAGAGGGAAATCTGCTGTTGGAGGTCTAAAAGTTATGATTGGAGGATGCAGCCCTTTTGTGTAATGTGGCACCACATCTGAAAGCAGAGTAAGTGCTGAGTACCTTAGAGGGGGAAGCATGAAAGCTGATGCTGCTGAAACTGGCCCATCAGAAAGAGCAATCTGATCAGATACTGAGTTTACTAGAAGATGTGTATATGGATGTGTAATTGGAGGCCGTATTGAGAAAACTGTTCTTTGCCCGGCCTCAATAGGATAATGAGATCCTGTTAATAGTACGCTAATAAACTAGAATGCGGCAGCCAGCTCTTTCTGAAAAGTCTGTGTGCACAGAGAATCTGTTCCAACTGACGGTAAATGCAATGAAACAAATATAGAGGTGGTGTTCCAGCACAAACGGGTCAATCATCCATTTCTTAAAACCAATAAACTTTAATGGTGTGCAAAGTATAAAAATAGGTACTGGTGTAGGCAACTCCAAAATGTACAGAGACACTAGTTGGAAACTCAAATCATGCTTACGCATTTTAAGTGGCAAAACCCACTCTTAATCATAGCATAACAAATCAGCTTGTGTTGCTTAGTTAAATAGCCTTTGCCTAATTAAGATCATGTGTCAAAAATTAGACATAAATAAACACATACTCACATAATGACCTAGAAATCTATTCCGTGTCGATTGGTGCCGAATACCGGAAGAAAATCAACAATAAATCCCTTTCCCACATTCAAAAACAAAGGCGCAGGAAGGGCAAACTTTCCAACATAGAAAATGTTATACTGCGCAGGTACAATCTGATCAGATCCTGAGTTTAGTTGAAGATGTGTATATGAATGTGTCATTGTTGTTTGCCTGGCTTCATAGGACAATGAGATTCTATTAATAGTATGCTAATGCTTTACAGAAGTTGTTGGAGAGGCTGCAGAGAAAGAAGGCCTAGTTTCCTTTGTTGATATCGAGATGTTGCTGCGGGATGAATTCTTACAAGTCATGAAAAGCAAACCACTGAAGAGGAACCTGCAGATGCAGGTAAAGCTGGACCTCTATCTTTCTCTATCTTTCTCTACATCAGGTCCCGAAGGAGGCTATTATGCTGGAGAAGAAGAAGTGGAGACTCCTGTAGAGACGTTGCACCCGAATGCTGCAATGGTGAGCGAGAACGCTTTGGAATCCACGTTACACTCCCTAGAAGAAGTGTTAACCTGGATGACGAGAGTTTGCTTAATCCTGATAGTCAGAGGGAAAAGTCCACAGATAACTCAGGGATGCCCTCCTTCAGAGCAGGAGGACTTAGAGCAAAATCCCGCAGAACTCCTTTCTGGGAATATGGAAAAGAGGGACATCTGGCTAGACACTGCTTGCACTGGAGCCCATCACAGAGACTCCATGAATTTAAACTAGAGAAGTCTGCAATGGAGGGCTTACTGTAGGGACTGGAGCTGACCTTTTCTTCATGATGTATGATGTAAACATAGTTGGCAAAAGCCCCATAATCTGAGTGAAGGTAAATGGAGTGGAGATAAAGGGACTGATTGATACTGATTCTCAAGTGACTTTGTTGTTATGAGCGATTTATGATGTGTACTTCCCAAATACATTGTACCCGGAAAGTGCACCATGGATGCAGTTAAAAGAAGCTAATAATCTTTTTGTTAATACAGGGAGTAACACAGGCAGATGTGTAATTTTGGGGGCATGTTATCAGAAAGAAGGGAGTTGTGACAGTAAAGGATACATCCCAGTGTTCCCCTAATAATAAGCATGAATTTGTTGTGGGAATTAGATGAGCTAATGGCCATTGAATTAGGGCCCTGGTACTGAAAACAGATCTCTGAGAATCTACCTGCTTGCTCATACGTTGACTGGCGCAGACTGAATTACAAGTAACTAGTCCCTTGCTTAGTGTACATAGGCCCTTATCTCATTCTGTTCAGTTGTCCATTAGGCAACAGGCATGATTCACAAGAGGTTTCTGTACTAGTAAAGCCAATGTTGCAGATGGAAGGAGTGACAGTCTGACACACTGTGCAAGCCACAGGAGGATAGAGTGCTGATGTGGGTGATGAATGTCAACTCCTATAATGTGATTTTGCAACCCCAGGAGTGGATATCTGATGTGCACAATGTTAACAGAGTTCAGCAGCCTGACAAACCCAATTGTGAAGTACTAGAGTCAAATCCATTGGTGATAACCATTCAGTTGGGACAGAGACCTCAAGATGAGGAAAATGCGGCAACCAACTGAATCCGACAAACCAAGAGAAGTTACAGGGGATATTAAAGAGTCATGCTGTGGCTATTTCTTAACATGAAGCCGATTTCGTACTTACTATTACACTTCAGCACACCATTTTAACAGGAGTTGCTCCACCAATCCGGAAACGTTTCTGACCCATTCAGCCTTGTATCAAAAGATGAAATCCATGCTTGGACACATGCAAAAGCGCCTGTCCTAGCCAGAGCCTCTTCTTTTCTTGAGTGAAAAAAAAGAAATGGACATTGTGTTGAGGAGTCTTTGTCAGTTCTAGGAGAGGCCCGTTTGCTGAAGATCAGGAAAAAAATTATTTCATAACACCAACGGGCTTGTTCGAGTTTCTGATGATGCCATTCACTTTAAGTAACGCACTGGCTACATTCCAGCGCCTGTTGGCAGTTGTGTCTTAGGGATCTTAACCATGAGTTTATATCTATATATATATATCCATATCTCTATATCTATCTATCTATCTATCTATCTATCTCTCTATATATATTGTGGGGGTTAGCGTCACGAACAGGTAGGCAGCAGGGCTACAACAGACCGGACAGTGACACAGAAGTAAAGTTCAAGTCCAGGCGCTGCCTGGTTTTATTTGCAGGAGAAAACAAGAACACAAGGCCTTAAAGTTCAGGCCAAAAACACAAACAAAATGCCGGCTCGGCTGAGCTCTACCTATACAGAGCGTTCCTCTCTGTACTGCACCATTAGATGGTCACAGCGTGGTTTCCCTCTTAGCAGCAGAGGTCCACAGGAAGAACACCCACAAGCCTGCAGACCCAGGCTTTATAGGCCTAATACCAGCCTCACCTGGGGCGTGGGAATGGCCACCCACCCTGCTCTTTGACCACTCCAGGAAAAGCCGACCCAGACTACGCGGACTGGCACCGCTATCCTAAGACTGTGTCAGTACCCTACTGTTACTGACACCTAATATCTCGGCCTTCCTTCACCGAGACCAGGCCTCTCGGGGACACGCATCGGTCCAGAGGCTTCCTAACGCCACATAAGACAGAACCCTAGGGGAAAAATACCTTCCCTCATACCCTCCCCCTCTGTTCGAGCCTGTGGGGTCGGACACATTTGGCCACCATACAGTGTGTTCGGGAAAGAGAATCAGCATTATCTGGTAGCTTCCCTGCTCTGTGCTCCACTGTAAACTTGAAATTTTGTAAGGTAAGGAACCACCTTGTGACCCTTGCGTTCCTTTCCTTCGCCTGACACATCCAAGTTAACGGAGAGTGATCCGTGATTAATCGGAAGTGTCGGCCCAATAAGTAATATTTAAGGGACTCGAGGGCCCATTTAATGGCCAAGCACTCTCGTTCAACGATGCTGTAGTTTTTCTCAGCAGGGGTGAGCTTCCTACTTAGGTAGGTGACCGGATGTTCCTCGCCGTCTATCTCCTGGGAAAGCACTGCACCCAGTCCCACATCAGACGCATCCATCTGCACAATGAACTCCTTTTTAAAATTGGGAGTTACCAGTACTGGTGTGTCACAAAGGGCCAACTTTAACACCTGAAACGCCCTCTCTGCCTCAGAGTTCCAAGTGACCATAATGAACTTACTGTGCCGTGTCAGATCCATCAGAGGTGCCGCTATACTAGCAAAGTTCTGAATAAATCGCCGGTAGTAACCCACAATACCTAGAAAGGCCCTCACCTGCCTTTTTGTTGTGGGCTGTGGCCATTCTGAATAGCTTGAACCTTGTTGATTGGGGTTTTATAATGCCTCTGCCAATGACATATCCCAAGTACCGGGCTTCTTCCAAACCTAGGGCGCATTTCTTAGGATTCGCTGTTAGCCCCGCTTCTCTCAGGGAATTAAGCACGGACTGTACCTTGGGTAGGTGGCTGTCCCAGTCCTCGCTAAATATAATGATGTCGTCCAGGTATGCTGACGCATACCGACGATGGGGCTTGAGGATAATATCCATCAACCGCTAAAAGTTTGCCGGAGCCCCATGCAAACCATAAGGTAAGCAGTTATACTTGTATTGGCCGTCCGGTGTGGCAAAGGCTGTCTTTTCTTTGGCTCGATCAGTAAGGGGAACCTGCCAGTAGCCCTTAGTTAGGTCTAGGGTTTAAGAAGTACCTAGCATGACCTAGCCTCTCAATTAGCTCATCTACCCTGGGCATGGCGTAGGCGTCAAATTTTGACACTTCGTTAAGTTTCCGAAAGTTATTGCAGAAGCGTATAGAGCCATCGGGTTTTGGTATCAGCACAACTGGGCTGGACCACTCGCTTCTGGACTCCTTAATAACCCCGAGATTCAACATTTTCTGGGGCTTCCGGTTCCGGCGCTCGGCATGTGAGCAGTGCAGAGACTGAGCTCCCGTGCAACTCGCCGCAGATCGCTAAAAAAGAGGCAAATAGCATCTACCACCCAAAATTGTGCAACGTTCCCGGGGGGTATACCCTAGCTCCTGGAAGCTACACCTGCGGAGCGGGCAGAAATCAATTATAATCCCGGCAGCACGAGAGTCAGCGATTTCCCAAGTGGCGCCCTTATATCCCCGGCGCACAGCGCGGCAGAGGACGCGGGATCTGAGATATCAGAGGCCGGCTTCCTGTGACAAGACGTTTAGCATACAGCTGGACTACAAAAAGTGGCATTGAGGGGGGCACGTCTGATTGCCCAAGCTCCGGGGGACCCTACAGCAGCCCCGCAGGACTCGTGAAAAACTGCAAAATGGGGTCCCAGGGCCGGGCCCATAGACTAGAGGATTGGAGATGGGGGTAATTTTTTAAGAAAACGAGTCGGATCATGGCCGCAAACCAAAACTCTTTTTTTGGCAAAACAATCTTCCTTGGGGGCCAAGACCGAAGATTGGGAAAACCCCCGGGGGGAAAAAAAACCTCCGTAGGGTCGGCCTCCGGGAGGATTTTACGTTCAAAAATTATTGAAGATATTGAATTTGCCTCCCAAAGGGCTTTGGGGCTGGGCACCTTGCGGGGTTAAAAAAAAAGGGCGCATAGGTTCGGGCCCAGTCCCGAAACTCCAGTAGTCAAAAACAAGCAACAACCATTTAGACCGCGACGGGGTTATCTAAAAATACTAGTTTTAAATGAAAAAAACGAGTCCTCAGAGCGTTTAGGGGAGGAAGAACCCTCTAATCATCAAAGGCTCTGCAGTCATATTTCGAGGATTCTCGGAGAATTTCAAAAAAAAAGAGGAGTTTCAGAAAAATCTGCTCTCAAAGTACAGGGAAAAAGTGTTTTCAATTACAATACCCAGCGTACGGGTGCAAAAAGATAAGGGCCCCACCACGCCCCTTTTTTATCCCCAAAAGGAGGGGGAAATTCAAGGATCTTTTGCAGAAAGCGAGTGGGGCCACAGATGATTCCGGGAAAACCAGTAAATCTCGGCGATCTCCCAAAAGGGGTTCTTCTTTCCCGCCAAGTCCCAAAAACACAAAAAAAACCCCCCCCCCCCCGATTTATTTCGAAAACGGGGGGAAACCCAAATTTATCTCAAAATTTCAAATTCTTTTATAAAAAAAAATTTTAAAACCACCCAACAACCCCTACCTTAAAAATTACTAATTATATAAAAACATTACTCTCTATTTTCCCCAAAATTCCTTCAAGCCAATTTTGGTTGTATTGATTAGACGTTATTGCTATTCCACGTTAGAGAAAAAAGTGAAGCCGCTTAGCGCAGATAAAGGGGTTTGGAAATTCCCGGAGTAACCCTTTTAGCGCTCTTACTATTCTTCTTAGGTTTATTTTCTTTGGTTTTATTTTCTTTTCTCTTTTTTAAGTAATACTAGGAATCTTGTTTGTCGCTATTTTAAGTGTCAAGGGGTGCCCAGATGCATTTCCACTAGCTACGTAGTGTTGTCTAACATCTACAACCCAGGCAAAAGCAAATGGGCCCTTAAATTCTTTCTATTGTTGCCCCGGGGGGAGTACCCCCCCCGGGCCCTGTGGGTGATCATGAAAATTACTCATGGAACATAAAGGGGCTGAAAATCCCCAAAAAAAGGGGGTGAGCGTTTTTAGAACAAAAAAAATTGGCCCCGACATTGTTTTTCCTACGGAGACACATTTGGGACAGCGGAGGACTATGAGGGTAAAATTGTGGGGTTTCCGATTTTTAAAGGTTAAGGGGGGGGGGGGGTTTTACCTTTTTAAAAAATCTTCCCCCCGTCTCTCCTTTTCTACCCCGACAGTGAGGCCAAATTTGGGGGAAACTTTTTACTGGGGAAAATTTTTTTTTTCCGTTTAAAAATTTTTAAAGCCCAAAAGGGTTTTAAAAGCCCAGGGGATGGGTTCCAAAAAACCTAAAAATTTTTTTGGGGGGGGAAATTTAAAAGAAATATTAAAACGGAGGATGGCATAAAACTCGGAGGAAAAATTTTTTTAAAAAAAGGAGACGGCCAAAAAAGGTTTCATGGGGGCAAAAAGCGGAAGAAACGGGAAAAAAGGGATTTCCTTTTTGCTCCTATGCTAGGAAAATGTTTTTCTGAGTGGCCCAGATCATTTCCGGGTCCCTATGAAATTCAAATGGAAAATTTTGAAGGCAGGGTATACATTCAGAAACATTTCCCCGAGGAACCGCATTTTGGTTTTTTTGGGGTTTGGGGTGTGGGGGTGGGGGGGGGGGGGGGGGGGGGGGGGGGGGGGGTTTTTTTGGGGGGGGGGGGGGTTTGGGGGGGGGGGGGGGGGGGGTTTTTTTTGGGGGGGGGGGGGGGGGGGTGGGGTTTGGGGGTTTTGGGGGGGGGGGGGGGGGGGGGGGGGGGGGGGGGGGGTGGGGGTTTTGGGGGGGTTTTGGAAAGGGGGGGGGGGGGGGGGGGTGGGGGGGGGGGGGTGGGGGGGGGGGGGGGGGGGGGTTTTTTTGGGGGGGGGGGGGGGGGGGGCCCCCGGGGGAAAAGGGGGGGTGGGGGGGGGTTGGGGGAAAAAAAAGGGGGGGGGGGGGTTTTGGGGAAAAAGGGGGGGGGGGGTTTTTGGGGGGTTTTTTTTGGGGTGGGGGGGGGGGGGGGGGGGGGGGGGGGGGGGTGGGGGGGGGGGGCGGGGGGGGGGGGGGGGGGGGGGGGGGGGGGGGGGGGTTTTTTGGGGGGGGGGGGGGGGGGGTTTTTTTGGGGGGGGGGGGGGGGGGGGGGCCCGGGGGGGGGGGGGGGGGTTTTGGGGGGGGGGGGGGGGGGGGGGGGGAGGGGGGGGGGGGGGGGGGGTGGGGGGGGGGGGGGGGGTCGGGGGGTTTTGGGGGGGGGGGGGGGGGGGGGGGGGAGGGTTTTGGGGGGGGGGGGGGGGTCCCAGTTTTTGAGGCAGAACCTATTCCGCTTTGGGCATCAGAGGCTGAAGGCTGTTGCGCGACTGGCAAAAGGTAGGCGGGTACCTACTGCCATAACATCACCTGAAAAAACACCAGAGGGGAGGTATCTTCTGATCCCTCGAGACAATAAATTCCGATCTTGGGAGATTTTTTACAAAGATCTCTATTTCCGGCTCATAACTCTCCATCATCACTGAGGGGAAAGGGGCCTCCGAGTTTCTGTCTCGAGCATCATATAGCCTAGACTCTTCTCCAGATCAGAGAGAGGAGTTAAATGCAGAGAATAAACCATAGAAGAGGTCCAAAACGCAATCAAACGATTACCAGGCAGGCCAAGCCCACCGGGACCCCGACGGGTAACTCTGGGGAATTCTATAAGGTTCTACCAGGAACATATTTCCTCATTGCTAACACATTACTGTAACAACATTTTGCAGACATGAATGATTCGGCAGAATCAAGAAAGCTTACATAAAGGTTGTTGGCAAAACCGGTAAGGATCCGCTCGCGATCCCAGGATCATATAGACCAATATCACTAATAGTCTTAGACCAAAAGTTCTGTCAAAATAATGGCCAGACCCGCCTGCTCAATACCTTACCAAAATTAAATAGGATCAACCAGCCCAAAAGGGCTTTATAAGCAGGGCGGGCAAAGCGGTGGGTTAATTTGCGGAAAGTGATTGCAGTTTTTTGGGTAGGATCTAGGTCCGCATCCCGGTCCCAGGCGAGCGTCCGTGCTCTAATTTAACGTTGGGACTGCGGAGAAAGCATTTGACAATATTCGGCCTGGGACTGGCTGGACCTGGTTCTAGATAGGATGGAATAGTGGAAAATTTAGAGTTCTCCTAAAGGCCAAATACGACTCTCCGACCGCCAAGTACAACACAACAGGATCCTATCACAGAGATTCGAGCTAGGCAAGGGGAATGAACAAGGATGTCCACTCTCTCCCCTTTTGTTCAACATCGCTCTTGAACCACTGGCTAGAATGCTGGAGAATGCAGACACATACAGGGGCATTCAGTAGGGGGAAAGGAACAGGTTAGGCTCATTATTCGCGAATGACATTCTACTGTTTTGGCGGATCCTATCTCTCATTTACCAAAGATACTGAATTGATTAGAGAATTTCGGGCTCCTTTCAAGGAATACAAAATTAAACGTCATGAAAGGAGCGATAATGTTGGAGCTAGTCCGAGAATTCCAAAAAGGCCATTGGAATCAAGCAAACGAGTCGAAGTGACAATCGCACCTAGATATATTACTTATCTGGGAGTAAAAAATACAGCAACACAGATAACTTAATACAATCTAATACCCAACCCGTTTATCACCAAGATTATGGAGGAGCTAAAAAGATGGTCATTTCTGCCGTTTTCTTTTGTCGGGCGGCGTTGCAACCTGGTTAAAATGCACAGATTCCCAAGACTCTTATATCTGCTACAAACGTCTGCCTCTGTCTTACTGCGACATCTTGATGTGGTTAGACCCTCCAACACGGCTTTCCTCGAGATTCATATGGGCAGGGCGCAAAGCGAGGATTAAGCTTGAGAAACTGATGCTTGATAAGTCCTGTGGGGGTCTAGGTCTACCGTATTTAAGAGGGTACAATTTTAAGAACGGTTGCCTAGATGGCTCATGTCTCGATTGGAGGTATGAGGCTGATAGTTTTCTCCACACTGGGCATCGAGAAAGAACGTAGCCGCTTTCCTTGGATCCCATATGCTTTACTCCACACAATATTTACAAAACTCCCAGTGGCAATCAAAAAGTCAGTACTTTTAAGAGATACGATTATTGCTTGGAGAGAGGTGAGAAAGCTATTCAAAGCCCCTTTTCTACTTTCCAAAATGATGACGATCAGAGGGCACCCAGAGTTCCCTTCAGACCAAGATAGTAAGCTCATACTTTCCCTGCAGCAGAAGGGAATCAAATTAACGGGACAACTACTACATGCCAAAGATAAAAGATGGCTTAGTCCTATGAGGTGGAAAAAACCAAGAATCAATATGCCATTCCTGATAAAGCACTCAGATTGTGCAATGGCCAAGTTTCTGTCCTTTTGTAGGGAACGTTTGCGTGATCCTGCTCCTGAACCTCAGAGCACGCCTTTGATAACATATGGCGACTTCATCCTGCAACATACTCTATTGCTAGCTTATACAAAATGGTTAGGGAAAAGGCGTTAGGGGGTGTCAGAGATACGCTGTTTGCTAGATGGAAAAAAATAACGGGGTGCGAGGACATAGAACATCAAAAATTCACTGAAGGCTGGTCACTGGTTAGGAAAAATGTGATAGGAGAAACAATGGAGGGAAACTTACCTTAAAATTATGCACCATGCATATATGAGGTTTAATATCCCATCAAATAGGCCAGGAGTGGTCAGAATCCTAGCATGCCCCAGATGCAAATTGAGCAATACAAATTTCTGGCACAGCATATGGACGTGTGAGATCATACAGGAATATTGGAACAGGGTAGTTTGTTGGTTTATATTGTAGTCTGATTGATGTTATTAAATACAAAACAAACATGGAACCTACACTTGGAGGAACTTATCACACTTTGATATTCCAGGAGGTGGGGGAGGTTAAAATGTAAAGGAAAAAAAGAACCTAAAAACAACCGATCCCTTGCGCGGTACAATGGGGTGGCTCTTCTGGTCGCAAAGCGACTGGTTTCTCTACCAGCACGTGGCTTTCACCACTACCGCCGCCGATAGAGGCACTCACAACAACCTTAAAGAGTTATCTCAGGTTTGACCACATGGAAGCAGACAAACTTAGAAGTCAGAGGACGCAACCTTTTTTCGCCAAATGGCGCTCCTTTATTTTAGTACATTACACCCGCAGTGAAATTACAGACTTGATGAAAATAGTTTTCAAGACATACACAGTGGAACGCCACCTCTTGAAGATTTCAAAGGTACTTTAGGTCCTTTAAAGGGAGACTGAGAGAAGAAAAATCCGGATCAACATCTGGAGAGAGGGGTGGGAACAACTTCTCCTCTTCTAGCCTCTTCGTCTGTGAGGGTGGGGCAGGGGGGATCGTTAGGTAAAAAAAATCGGTTCCTAAAGAAATTAGGGGAATAGAATGGCCCGGTGATGAAATGAGATGAGAATGTTTTTGAATAGTGAAGACCTCTACCTTTGTACAACAATTCACCTGGTGACAACTGGAAATGCCACTCTGTCGGGGAAAATAGACGTTAGGGTACTCACCTATTGTTTAGTCCGTGATACTTTTCTTGTAATAGATTAAATAAGTTGTGTCTATTCCACTTTATATGTGTTACAATTAGCAAGATGTTAATTTGTGTAATTATTGTGATAATAAGTTTTACTTTCTTAGTTTTTTTATGTGTGGACAAGATTGTGTCTATTCACGATATGTGATTACTATGATATTGAAAATGCAGAGTGTATAATTTTGAACATGTTTGCTTATATTTACAATTGAAAAATCAAATAAAATATTGTTCAAAAAAAAAAAACATTTTCTGGACTTCCTCGGATATAGCTCACCTGCGGGCTTCTGAGACCCAGTACGGTTCCACAACTGAACTTGTCTTCACCCTGGGGATCCGTTACAATTATAATTGATGACATACGTACGTCCTATAGGTCTGAAAATATATCAGAATTGCGTTGCACAAACTCCCCTGGTCTTCCTGTTTTCTGGATTTTGGACAGAGTTTTCTGACACACACACCTGGGGAACGACAAAACAGGGGGCGCAAACCCGGGCAGCCGGGGGGCCCTCCCCGATCCTTCCTTTGGTTTAAATTTAAAAGGTTTCCCGGGGTACAGTTTTTTTGGGGGTTTCCCTACCGGGGTCGCGAAAACTTTATAGTTTACCTCTCCCACCTTTTCGATTTTTTTTCCATAAGGGGCCCCCCGGGCCATTTGAAAGGGAAAACCTATTTTCTAGCGGGGGCAAAACACTAATCCCCGACCCCCCGGGGGTTTTGAAGTTCCTCACTTTTGGCGGCCCGGGTTATAAAACCCTGTTTTGGGGCCCTTTTGGGTGCCTGCTGTAGATGTTCCCTCACCAAGGGGGCTTTAAACTGCAGAAATTCTCCTTCCATTAGGGAAAAATGTCCCCAAAATTTAACACTTCTGAAGGGGTGGACTGGGTGCCCCCCAAGTCTTTTTTGGCTATATCCAGGGGGCCCCCGGGGGAACCCCTACCATAGCCCAAACCCAAAAATTTGGGGGGAACCCCTTTGACGACTGGGGGACCTCACGCACAGAAAACATAAAAATTTTGGGCAGCAAAAACGCCCCAGCCCCTTCCCCACCCTTTTACTGACCACTCCTTAAGCATTTTTTTTAGTGTCTTGTTAAAACCCTCTCAAAAAGGCCATGGGTTCTGTGGGTGGTATACCGACGAAATGAAAAGTGTTTTTGATGCAAAATAGCTTAAAACAACCCCCTTCATGCCCTTTTTCGACATAAAGGGAGTTCTTTGGTCTGTAAGGTTTTCCCTTTCCCGGTAACCCGTACGGGAAAAATCTGAAATATTTTCCTTTGCAATCCCTTTGGGAACGGGAAATTTCCCAAAAGGAACTGCCTTTTCCGCGGGGCCCGTAGCCCTAAAAACCACCAAAATATATTGATAACCCCGGGGGGGATTTTTCAAAAAGGGCCCAAACCAATCCAGGCCCAAACCCCTTTTTAAAAAAGGGGAATCTCTATAAAGGTAACGTAAAAAGGGGGACTGGGGAAAATGCGGCTTTTGGGGAGGGGGTTTAACTGCACTCGGGGAAAGACTCCATACCGTTTCCCCTCAACATGTATCCCCCCCCAAAAAAAAAATTTTTGGGGAGGAGGGCGCCCCTTTTGGTTTTTTGGGTTTCCCCAAAAGATGCCCCCCCAAGACGTGCTTGTGCGCAAGGGTTTTCCAAGCCCAAATTCGTCGATAGGGCGGGGGTACCAGCAGCTTTTTTGAAAACCTCCCCCCGGGCCCTTTTCGACTTGGTATAGCAGCTTTTTTTTTAAAACTGCCAGTGGGGAAAGTCGGTATCGGGCCCCGGGGTTTTGTGGCTCCCCACCCAAACCCCCCCTTAACATTTTCTCACTAAAGGGGGGTCCTCTAACCCTGGGGGGTTTTCCGAAATTTAAAGGGAGATCCCCCGGGCCCAGGAAATAGCCTCCCCTCTTCCTGGTCCCAGTCCCACCTGTGAGCACCTCTAGGGGAAAGTTGTCCCCCTCTCGGGGGCCCACCCCAACTGCCTAAACCCCAAAGCCCTGGGTCAAAGGGTTCGGGATCAACCACAGAACAGCAATATCCCCAACAATTTTTGAGTTACCGGATGGGGGGCCAAAGTCCCAAAAAAAGGGGAAATTCCCTCTTCCCGGGGATTCGCTGTGTGTTTGGGGGCCCGTACCACCCCCACTTCAGGGGAGATGACCCCCACAAGGATCTCAAGATTTACAAACAGCGGTAGTGAAACTCCTTGGTGTCCCCAGGGGGACGCATAGCACCCCTATTAAAGCGCCCCGTGAGGGATGTGGGGCAAACAAGCTGGGGTGCACCCCGCGTGACCAGGCTCCCGGAGTCCCAAAGGGGAGTTATGGGGGAGCCCCTTGACCTTAATGTTACACAGGGGCCGGGGCCCGGGCTCTGAGGCAGTCCCCGCGGAACACCCAAGGGGCCGGCAACAGTGGGCCTCCGCCCCAGCTGAGTCACACCCTTTGGGTTTTTGCGGTTTAGGGGACAGTTTTTCGGCCACATGTCCAGGTCCATGACAAACGCCAACCCTAGATGCGGCCCCCCGGTCTCCCTGAACTCTACCTGGCCTGGGCTGTCCATCCCGGGAATTTCCCCTTTCCTCCATTGAGCTCCCCCCCCGGCGCCCAAACCACCCCTTGGGGCAAATCCTCACCCCCCCCGGGGTATGGGACAGTCTTACCGGAGACCCGAAAGATTTTCTGTCCCCGGGGTTTTGGGGCTCCAGGAGGTACATCCTGTAGCAATCCTCCGTAGCCTTGGGACCTTCAACAAGGTTTACGAGGTCCGGGATCCCTGGGGTCACCTTTGGGCCACCCCCGCTGAATCTCGGAGGTAGGCAAACGGTAAACTGTCCCAGGGGCCCCTTTTCTACCATCTGGGCCTGGCGTAGGGCTCCTCCGGGTGTAGCCCCTTTTTTTTTAAAACCCGGGGGACCAGGTCTTTCAAATGGGAGCACGCTGGTAGCCGGTCAAAAAAGTCCAGTTTAAACCCTCGACGGGCCCCCGCACCGTGGGGTCACCCCCAAGCGGGCCCCAAAACCCCGCTCTTTAAACTTAGCGTAGTCCTGAGCCCCCTACCGCCCCAGGTCAAAGTACGTTTCGGGGAACCCCCTTTGAAAAAGCGCCACTGCCCCGGCCCCCTGGGCACTGGTAACTTTTTCTCGCTCCGATACCCTCTCGAAGACTTTGGGGTTTTGGCCCCCAACATTTGTCGGTGGGGCGTCATCCCTTTTGAAAGGAAACTGAACCGCGGCGCGGGTTTGGGGGAATCGAACTTGGCGTCCTCTTTACACCCGTGCGCCACCGCCAGCTTTCCCTTTTTTGAATGTTCTGCCTTGAAAGGGCGAGGGGATTAGCCTCTATCAGCAGGGCATTGGTCCTCCGCCTGGGCTCTCATAGCCTCGTCATGGGCCCCCTTTTTTTGATTAGCATCCCTTAACTGTGGCTGCTGTTAGCCTGGTCAGCTGCTTTTGAAGTTTGTCCCCCTTTTTTTGGGCTCTTTTGCTTTTCTGCGCTGCTGCAGCTTTTAAACCCCGGGCATAGGTTTACAGCACCTTCCAAACACTTTTTCCCGGGGATGTTTTTCCCGAAACAACGGGTTTTTGCGTAATGCCGCCCCAAATTCCCCTTTTAAAAACGTGTATGGGGCCCTTTAAGTCGTTTGCCCCATCCGAGACACCATAATGTGGGGGTTAGCGTCAAAGAAAAAGGAGGCCCGCAAGGGGTTTAACAGACTGGACAGTGAAAACGGAAGTAAATTTCAAGTCCAGGGCCCGCTGCCGGTTTTTAATTTTTCAGGGGAAAAAAAAAAACAAAGGCCCTTAAAATTCAGGCCAAAAAAAACAAACAAAATGCCGGCTCGGCTGAGGCCCCTACCTATACAGAACGTTCCTCTCTTTTTCCTGCCCCCATTAACGGTCACAGCGTGGTTTCCCTCAAACAGCAGAGGTCCAAGGGAACACCCACCAAACCACCCGAACCCCCCGGCTTTATAGGGCCCCCAAACCCCCTCACCTGGGGGGGGGGGAAAAGGCCAAACCCCCCCTGCTCTTTTTTTCCCTCCCCGGAAAAGCCCCACCCGACTAAGCGGGCTGGAACCCGGGTATACTAACACTGTGTCGTAATCATGATACGGGCCCCCTAAAATGGGCGGGGCCTTTTCCTTTTAACCCCAGCCCAGGCCCCCCGGGGACACCAAAAGGCCAAAGGCTTCCTAAAAAGCCACATAAGGCAGAACCCTAGGGGGAAAAAAAACCCCTTTCCCCCCCGCGACGTCGCCTGCCACCTTCCCCACAATATTTTTATTATACAGTATATTATATAAAATATATAAAAAATATTATAAAAGTGACAGTGGAAGAAAAATTTTTAAACCCAACCCAAAAACCCCCCCTGGTTTTTCACTAAGTCACAAAGGGGTTAAAAAAATTTAAAAACCCATGGAGGAACTTAAAGCCCCTATATTTTTGCCCCATAAAAACCTCGATTCCTGGTGAGATCCATAAACTTCAATGTGAAAGCGGTTTATGAGAAAAACCCGCCTCCTCCCCAAAAGTTACCGGCTTTTCCCCATGGCGGTGGGTACTTCCAGTGGTTTTTCCCCAAAAACATTTTAAAAGCGGCGGCACCATTACATCAGTTGTTACAAGGTGAAGCACCTGACGAAACAAGAAATGGGTTTTTATAGAAGGCACAAACAGGGCCCTTTATTATTTATTCTAAGAGTTTCCCCTTGATTCCAAAGGGGGCTGTACTTCAAAAGGGGGTTACAAAACATAACAAATCAAACCCAAATACAATGGGGGACAAAAGAAAGGAAATTACAACTGGTACAGAGAGAGAGAGGACTCTGCTCGTGAAAAGAGGGAAAAGGTGAGAGGCCCCGACATTTTTTTGGGGGGTTTTATTTACAGCAGGGTTTTTGTAGGCTAAAAGGCCATCCGAAGAGAAAGGGTTTTCAGGTTCTTTTAAAACTGGTAAAGTGGAGGAGAGTCTGATGTTTGAGGCAAATGAAATTCCAGAAGGGATTTGTACTGTAAAGCACAAGAGACATCTTGGAGATGGTTGTGTGAGGAGCTGAAAAGAGGAGAGCAGAGAAGAAGGTCCTGTGAGGAGCGGAGATTGCGTGAGGGGACATTTCTGGAGGTTAAGGCAGAGAGGTATGGAGGTGAGAGGTTATGGAGAGCTTTGTAGGTCATGGTTAGTAACTTAAAATTAATTTGCTGGGCAAAGGGTAGCCAGTGAAGGGATTGGCAGAGGGGAGAGGCAGAGGAGGTGGCAGGATGAAATAAGGGTTTGGATGTGTGGTTTGAAGGACGAAGTGGAGTCAAAGGTTATCCCAAGGCAGCGGACATGCGGGACCGGTGAGAGTGTGGAGCTGTTGACTGTGATAGAGAGATCAGGTGGAGGGATGATTAATTCAGTTTTCTCTACGTTAAGTTTTAGGAGACGGGAGGAGAAGAAGAATGGAATATGGATTGACAGTCTGGGATCTAAGAGAGTAGAGAGTTAATGTCTGGGCCGGAGATGTAACATTGGGTGTGATCAGTATAAAGTAGTATTGAAAGCCATGTTATACTATGAGCTGACCCAGAACAAGAGTGTAGATAGAGAAGAGTAGGGGACCCAGGGCGAACCCCTAGGGGACACCAACAGAGAGAGTGTGAGAGGAGGAGGTGGTGTAAGAGGGAGAGACACGAAATGTCCGATCAGAGAGGAGATCCAGGAAAGGGCCAAGTCCATGATACCGAGGGATGAGAGGATTTGTAACACGAGAGAATGGTCGACAGTGTCAAAGGATAAGTCTAAGAGGAGAAGGACAGAGTAGTGACGTGAGGCTTTAGCAGTTACAAGGTCGTTGGTGACTTTGGTTAGGGCAGTTTCAATAGAGTGATGGGATCTGAACCTAGATTGCATTGGGTCAAGAAGAGAGTTAGAGGACAGATAGCAGGACAGTTGAAGACAGATGTGCTGTTCAAGGAGTTTAGAGGCAAATGGAAGCAGTGAGATGGGGCGATAGTTGGACAGAGAGGAGGGGACAAAAGATGCTTTCTTTAGTATGGGTGTAATGGTAGCATGTTTAAAGGAGGAAGCGAAGATGTCAGAGGTTAGCGATAGGTTGAACAGATTTTTGAGGGCTCGGATGATAACAGCACTAAGGCCTGGGATAAGGTGGGATGGGAGTGGGTCAAGACTACAGGTAGTGAAGTTGGATTTGGAGAGAAGTGAAGAGAGCTTGTCATGAGTGACAGTGGAGAATCAAGTTAGGGGGGAAGTGCAAGGTGCAGGTATAGAGGCAGGTAGTGGGGACTGTGCAGGTATAGGGGCTGGCGGTGGGGACTGTGCAGGTATAGGAGCTGGCGGTGGGGACTGTGCAGGTATAGGAGCTGGCGGTGGGGACTGTGCATGTATGGAGGTGGACGGTGGAGACAGTGGGTTGAAGCTTTCTCTGAGGTTGGTCTTGTTTAGAAAGTGAGTGGCAAAATCATTTGCTGAGAGAAGAGAAGGGGAAAGGGATGCTGGGGGATGGAGGAGAGAGTTGAAGGTGTTGAAAAGTTGTCTGGGGTTGTGAGACAGCGAGGATATGATAGTGGTGAGGCAGAGGTGAGTGCAGACTTAAAAGTATGAAGTTATTGTTTGTATGAGGCAGTGTCATCGGTGGAGCGGCGTTCAGCAATTCTGGAAACTCGTCTCAGCTGTTTAGTGAGGTCTTTGTGCCAAGGTTTTGTGTTTTAATTTTGCGGGTTCTTTTGTGTGTGAGATGGGCAACCAAATCAAGAGTGGAGGAGATTGCGTGGTTGTAGAAAGCCTTGGCTGCGTCAGGGTCATCAAATGAGGATATGGTAGGAAGAGGTGCAAGAGAGTCAGAGAGAGTGCAAGGGTTAAGGTTTTGTAGGTTCCTGTGGGGGTGTACTAGATGTGAGACTGGAGGGGCAGGTGGGGTGGAGAGTGTGGTGAAGGTTGTTGCAGAATTTTCTCTATGAATTTCTCAGTCTCCCAAGATCATTAAATGCAGATATGGCACCAGGAGCTCTGTTCAATTTATCAGATCAGATCTAACTTTATTGCAGGAGGTTTTTATAACAGGATGTATACAAGGGAGGTTACAAACATATAGAAAGGTGTGGCTGGTTTTCAGAAACCAATCAGTGATTATTCCAAGTACACATTACATCATATCATATTTGAATATGTTGACATGAACATTAGAAATTGACAGTAGGCAAATCAAATTAATTATTAATATGTTGTCCTCCAAAACCAGCAGTCAGTATTTGCTTAACTTGACTTGTTAGTCAGGCAAACATCTTTTTTATTTGAGTTACCAATTTGTTAGTAACATCAGCAGAACTGAATATAAAGCAAAGGTTATTAAAATCCTCCTTTCATTATGTAATATCATAACTTTATCATTATATTTTATATTATTTTATATCAAAGGTAAGCAGGTTGTGGTCATATATGGTATGGGGAGAGTTTGCAATGTTAGATAAGGGGCAGAGGCGGGTGAAGATGAGGACCAGTTTGTTCGTCTTTATGAGTGGCTCCAGAGGTCCACTGGGAGAAGCCAAATGAAGAGAAGAGTGAGAGGAGTGTGCTGGCAGCAGAGTGGGGCGTGTTGCATGATGATAGTGGGGATGTCAGTGGAAAGAAAGTGGAGAAGCTTTCTGAACTGACTTTTTGTCACTGACTCGAGCATCCATCCTTGCCTACGCAGACTATTGAATTCTCTTTATCTTGCAAACCGATGGAAGCCTTAAGGAGTTGGGGCAATTCTGACTGAGATCTAATATGGCAAAGAAAAAGTGATTGCCTACACTAGTCAAGCTCTGAGGAAGAATAAAGATAACCCAGAGAATTGTAGCTCATTCAAGCTTGAACAGTTTGCGGTAGTGTGGGCTGTGACAGAGAAATTTGCAGACAAGAACCAATTTTACATCTGTGACTGATAACAATCCATTAGTGAACTTAGAAATTACTAAACTGGGGCACTAAAACAACTATGTACGACACAGGTCAGTAAGTTTAACTTCAAGACCCGATACAGCATGGGAAAAGAAAATGGGAGTACTGACACCCTCCCAGGTACCCGGTGAATTTACCTCAAGGACCTAGTGACAAATACATAGAAGATGATGAAACGCCAAAATGTTATTCTTTAGCCAAGGCTGTCAGATCATCTGCTATCCAGACAGGAACTGAAAGAACTAGAGAATGGTTGGAAGGCAGTTTTGCTGACTGGAAGTAAAGGAATCAGACAGATTCACCCTGTAATCAACACCCCTCAGGGAATTCTAAAAAAAAAACAAAAAAACAGTAATTCTGCCAATGTTTTTGGGTTTCAGATTTACAACATTAACTGTAAAAGTATAACAGTATAAACTGTAACAGTATAAATGATATGCTAACTTTACTACCTGTGTGGGAATAATTAGAACAATACCAAATTTAAATAGTTTTTTATGTTTTTCTACTTTTATAGTATGCGCACACTACGAGTAAAATTTACACGTCAGATTCTACCGTTGAAAACCGCGTTGGACGACACGGTTTTCAATGAGTGTTTTGTGTGTACTGTAGGTCATTTTTTTCAGTTGGATTCCATGTCAGAAAATGAGCCCCATTCATCTATGTGGGGTTTTGGATGTGGATCCGACATACAAATGTTTTGGACACGTTTTTGACGTGGAATCCATTGAAAGTCTGAGCATGTTCTAAGATTTTTTAATCCACAAAAACAAATCAAGAAATATGTGTTGTGTGGACTACAAATTATATTTTCTATTGAGGTCAATGGGGATGATTTCACTTTTGGCTTTAGATGAGTATTTCACGTCACAATCCGCGTGGTTTGCGACTTGAAATACTCGTCATGTGAACGAGCTCTCAAACAATAGAAATGCCTTTGTAAAAAAATTATGGGGAACATGTGTAATAAGTATGTTGATTTATTACTACTAATATCGCTGTCTATTCTGTCCTGTAATTTCTATGAATGATGAGGAGTCAAAGCTTAAAAAGATAGAGTTGGTTTACTTAAAAGAATAAAATAAAGTCAACAAAGTAACATAGTGTATGGCATAACCTTACTTCAATGTCCTTACAACGGGAATTAACGTAAGCATTAAAACATAAACTATCTATCTAACATAACATAATATCAAAACTAGAGATGGGCGAATTTCTCAAAAATTCGATTCGGTGACTTCGCCGAATTTTCCGACAAAATTTGTTTCGGTCCGAATTGCTTCAGCATAACATTACAGAGGATTAAGAACAGCCAACATCCCTGCCTGTGCTTTTCTGAAAGGACCTTTGTGATGTCATTTTGAAGTCACCAAAGGTCCTACAACTATAACTACACCACACTGCATCACAATACAGAGGAGGAGGAGCTGCCTGTTCTGTACTGACAGGACCTTTGAGATGTCTTTTACAACTCACCACAGGTTGTACAGTGATAATTAAACCAAACTGCATAAGACTACATAGGAGGTAGAGTAGCCACTGTCCCTGCCTGAACTGTAATCAAAGGACCATTGTGATGTCATTATGATGTCATAATAGGTCCTACAGCTATAATTAAAAAACATTGCATAAAACTACAGAGGATGAGGAAGAGTCACTGCCCCAGCCTCTGCTGTACATACAGGACCTTTGTGATGTCATCATGATGTCACAATAGGTCCTACAACTATAAATAAACAACAAAGGATAACACTACAGAGGATTAAGAACAGCCAACATCCCTGCCTGTGCTTTACTGACAGGACCTTTGTGATGTCATTAAAAAAACAGCTATTTCCAGGCTGCACAGAGCCTGCAAGGTGTTGTAGAACGTTGTGCCATGCTTAAATATGCAGAGGGAGCTTGGTTTGGTCTTCATACAATGTTGTGTTTTAGTATGACACGCATATGACTGCTCTTAGAATCGCTTCACTATAAAATTCCCTGGGCACTTAAGAGGGCAAAGCTGACCAAAAAACTGAAGCGGGAATGTAGCCTGAAAAAGTCATGGCAGCGACAGCTGGAAAAAAACAAGCTGAGGGCTCAGCTGGCAACTTCAGTGACAGAGTGTGGAGGTGACGGCGGCAGCCAGAGCAGCATGAGGTCAGAGAGTGGCACAATGACAGAGTGTGGAGGTCACGGCAGCATCCAAAGCAGCAGCATGAGGTCAGACAGTGGCACAATGACACAGTGTGGAGTTGACGGCATCAACAGCAGCAGCAGCATGAGGACAGAGAGTGGCATAATGACAGAGTGTGGAGGTCATGGCAGCAGCCACAGCAGCAGCATGAGGTCAGGCAGTGGCACAATGACATTCTGGAGGTGGCAAAAACAGGAGTAGGCCACAGAGTGGCACAATGACAGTGTGGAGGTCACGGCAGCAGCAGCATTAGGTCAGACAGTGGCACAATGTCATTCTGGACGTGGCAAAACAGTACTAGGCCACAGAGTGGCACACTGGCTGAAAGTGGAGGTGACGGCAGACACAGCATGAGGTCAGAGAGTGGCACAATGACAGGGTGTGGAGGTGACCGCAGCAGCAACAACAGCAGCAGCAGCATGAGGTCAGAGAGTGGCACAATGACACAGTGTGGATGTCACGGCACCAGCAACAGCAGCAGCAGCATGAGATCATAGAGTGGCACAATGACAGTGTGTGGAGGTCACGGCACCAACAACAGCAGCAGCAGCATGAGATCATACAGTGGCACAATGACAGAGTGTGGAGGTGGGTGGCAATACCAGTCCCTGGTAAAGATGGTGGTAGGCAGATGGAGAAACTGGCAGCAGATGTGTGGCATCAGGCGGGTGGCGGCATCAGAATAGTGGCTGAGGGAGGTAGTTTGAACCCAGACTCATTTCTCACAGTTTGGGTGAGGCGTCATGGCTGATGTAGTCTGACGCCTAATGCATTGGTGTGTGGAAATCCTGGCTGATCCATGCCTGATTCATCTTGACAAAGGTCAGTCGTTCCACATTTCCCGTGGACAAGTGGGTTCTCCTTGGGGTAACGATGGCCCCCGCCGCACTTAACACCCGCTCTGATGCCACACTACTGGCCCGGCACGACAGATTCTCCACTGCAAACTCGGCAAGTTGTGGCCACACATCCAGTTTGGCGGCCCAGTAGTCCAGCGGACCTTCTAACTGGGGTGTCAGAGTGCATCTGGACCGGGAGATGATGGTAAAGAGAAACAACTCCCTTCTGCAGAGGTGGTGGAGCCTTGACTGGCTGCAATGGCATGCGTGCCACTGGGTGCTGCTGCTGTTGCAGCGGTGGCAGGATGGACCACCACATCTGAGCCACATTTCTCCCAGGCCACCGGATGGTGACGCTGCATGTGTTGACGCAGGGCCGTAGTGCCAACGTTAGCTCCCTAGCCACGCTTCACTTTCTGCCCACAGATTCTACATATACCCATATTCGGCTCCTCTGGTGTCTTACCAAAGAACTGCCACACCGCCGAGTAGCTGATTTTACCACCAACGCTCCGCACTGAGTGACTATTACCGCCGCTGCCTTGCTGAGCCCCTGTGCCGCTACTTTCTTGGACCTGCGAAGCGGATTTTCTACCCCGTGGCCGCTTGACTCCTGACCTCACACTGCTGCAACCCTGCTGACTCACGGCCACACAACCCACTTGCTGACTGCGCCGCTGCCTGACGCGCAAGCTGACACCCTCTTTTCCTGATGAAGATGAAGCCCTTACTTCACCCGGCTCCCAAGTGCGGTCGGCTACATCATCATCGATTTGTGTTTCATCGTCACTGCTGTCCTTATCACCGGTCTTGGTATGCAGAGGCTGACCCCTCACAACATGACCTCCCATGCCATTTCCCCACATCTTTACTTTGCCACCTATGCAAGAAGAGGGGATAATTGGCCCCATTTCTTCGCTGCCAAGTAGCTGCTGACTGCCCTCCTCAAATTGTTCATCCCCGCTTTATAGTGGCGCTGAGCCCAGACCACATAGTAGATCTCTGGATGAGGGAACCTGATGGGACAGAGGCGGGTTGAGGCCAGGTGAGGGCCGCTGACCCGCTCCCAGGCCATGCCAACTAAGGGTTGTGTCTGACGTTCCCACCGACTCTTGGCTGGGGTTGTCAGATGTAATCTGGGAGGAAGTGGATGAATAGTCAAATCAAAATACCATTGGGTTGTGAACAACACCGGCGCTAGAGACGCGGCAGTTCTGGCCTCATGAGTGACCCTGCTGCAACGACCCCTTGCTGTGCTGGACCTTGGGCTTGCCCAGGATTGTTTTTTGCCATCCATTCGCAGGTGAAGAGCTGCCACCTCTCTGTCTAACTGTTTTTAAATGTTTGACACTATAATATCGTATTAATAATCCACCCTGTATTAGGTCCTAAAACTTTGTTTTTCTGTATAAGCCAAAAGGAATTAACTTCGATGAATTATGCTAAAGCCAAATTTTTCCTTTGCGGTAAAAAGATTTCTTTACTATGTTTGCAAAATGTTAGTTTTTTGGGGGGTTTTCGAAAAAATACCAACTTACAGTTTGTGCATGTTAAAACTGTATTTACGGAAAAACCAACGAAATTTAATTAACCTTCGGTTTAGGGAATTATGTAAGCCAAAATTTCTTCTTTGGGGGTGAAAAAGAAGTTTCTTTTACTAAGTACAATTGCAAAAAATCTTAGTTAACCCTTGGGTTAAAATTGCGCAAAAGAATTATGTGCCAACAATTACCAGCTTTGTTAGCATGTTAAATGGGTGTATTTTACGGAACACAACAACAGAAAACTTGTAATTAACCCTTTCGGATATGAATTATGCTACAGCCAAAATTTCTTCTTATGGGGTGAAAAAGAATTTTCTTTTACTAAGTACAATTGCAAAAATACTATTTAAAAACCCCTTGGATGAAAAATTGCGCAAAAGAAATATGCTGCCAACAATTACCGCTTTTGTAGCGTGTTAAAACGGTTTATTTTCGGAACACAACAACAGAAAACTTGTATTAAACCCTTCGGATATGAATTATGCTACAGCCAAAATTTTTCTTTGGCGGTGAAAAAGAAGTTTTTTTTACTAAGTACAACTGCAGAAAAAATACTTAGTTAAACCTTGGATGTAAATTGGCAAAAGAAATATTGTGCCAACAATTACCAGCTTTGTAGCGTGTTTAAAACGGCTTATTTTTCGGAACACAAAAAACAGAAAAACTTGTAATTAACCTTCGGATATGAATTATGCTACAGCCAAAATTTCTTCTTTGGCGGTGAAAAGGAATTTTCTTTTACTAAGTACAACTGCGAAAAATACTTATTTAAACCCCTTGGATGTAAATTGCGCAAAAGAAATATGTGCAACAATTACCAGTTTGTAGCATGTTAAAACAGCGTGTATTTTACGGAACACAACAACAGAAAAACTTGTAATTAACCTTCGGATATGAATTATGCTACAGGCAAAATTTATTTTTTGGCGGTGAAAAGGAACGCTTCTTTTAGTGACCACAACAGCAGAACAACGCTTAATTAACCCCTGGATTTAAATTGCGCAAAATAAATGAGCAACCAAAAATTAAGTGGTATTTGGATTGTAAAAAACGCTGTTTCTTTAACTGAATACAACAGGAATAGGCTTAGATAACCCTTGGATATTAATGTGTCAAGAACTGAGCAGATGCATTAAAATGTATATGCAGCTGATTGGACGCACACTGGACTTCATTTTCCAATACCCACAAAATCGGGAATTAGAACGTAAGAGAAGCAGTCTCTGAGACAAGCTTTGACACCCCCCAAAAATCGTTTGTTAAAAGGTGAGTTCTTTAGCATGAAATATCATAAACAGCATTTGGTTTTGGCAGCAGGAACAGCTTCCCTACACAGTACAGTGAGAGGAGTGTGAGGAGCTAGCATGGCGCCCAGACTTATATAGTGCGGTGACGTCACAGAATCCCGCCGGTCTCTGATTGGCTTCATCTCTACACATGTCATGTAGGCTACGCCTTTCTTCCTTCAAGACTTCTTTGCCCCATGTAACGCCATGTGCTCGCAGCCATTTTATCAATCAAAAACACGCTTCGTTCCTGCGAATCACCCCAAACTTCAACTTCGTTCAGAATCGCAGTTTTCCTGAAATTCTAAACGAATTCCACTTTGTTAGAATCAATTCGCCCATCTCTAATCATAACCTAAATTACGAGAGATGGGCGAATTAATTCTAACAAAGTGGAATTCGTTTAGAATTTCAGGAAAACTTCGGTTCGGAACGAAGTCAAACTTTGGGGTACTTCGTGTGAACGAAGTGTGCTTTTGATTGATAAAATGGCTGTGAGCACATGGCGTTACATGGGGCAAAAAAACTCTGGGAGGAAGAAGGTCATAGCTGCATTGACATGTGCAGAGATAAAGCCAAATCAGGACCGGCGGGATTCTGTGACGTCACCGCACTATATAGTCCGGGCAACGACGCTGGGAGCTCATCCCGCTCTCACTGTACTGAGTAGGGAAGGTGCTGCCGCGGCTGCTTATTATAGCTGATACTATAAGAACTCATTTTTATACAGCGATTTTTTGGGGGTGTCACAGCTTGTCTTGAGACTACTTCTCTTAAACGTTCTTATTTCTGATTTTGTGGGGTATTGGATTGAGTCTTGTGTGCATCCAGTGCGCTGCCTAAAATTTTAATGCTATCTGCTAACAGCACATTGAATATCCAAGGGTGAGCTAAGCCTATTCCTGTTGTATTAATTTAAAGAACAGCGTTTTTACAATACAAATACCACTTCATTTTTGGATGATCAATTCTTTGCGCAATTTACATCCAAGGGTTTAATTAAGCGTTGTTTGCTGCTGTGGTGACTAAAAGAAACCTTCTTTTTCACCGCCAAAAAATAATTTTTCCTGTAGCATAATTCACAAGCGAAGGTTAATTACAAGTTTTTCTCTTGTCGTTTGTTGCGTAAATTTCACGCTATTGTAACACATACAAAGCTGGTAGTATTTGGTTTCTCAATTCTTTTGCGCAATTTACATCCAGGGGTTAATTAAGCATTTGTTTGCTTTGTGAGTGACTGAAATAAACCGTCTTTTTCACCGCCAAAAAATACATTTTGCCTGTAGCATAATTCACAAGCGAAGGTTAATTACAAGTTTTTCTCTTGCTGTGTACCGTAAAATACACGCCAGTGTAACACGCTACAAAGTGGTAGCTTTTGGCTGCTCATTTTTGCGCAATTTACATCCAGGGGTTAATTAAGCGTTGTTTGCTGTTGTGGTGATAAAATAAACCCTCTTTTTCACCGCTAAAAAGACATTTTGCCTGTAGCATAATTCACAAGCGAAGGTTTGTTACAAGTTTTTCTCTTGCTGTGTACCGTAAAATACACGCCATTGTAACACGCTACAAAGCTGGTAGTTTTTGGTTGCTCAAATTTTTTTGCGCAATTTTCATCCAAGGGTTAACTAAGTATTTTTCTGCAGTTGTACTTTTGTAAAAAAGTTCTTTTTCACTGCCAAAGAAGCAATTTTGCCTGTAGCATAATTCATATCCGAAGGTTAATTAAGCCTGTCTGTGCTTTTACATTCAGTAAAATACACAGTGTTTTTAAACGACACATACAAGTAAATTTTTCCTGCCCATTTGTGGAGCGCAATTTATATCCAAGGGTTACCCAAGCTTGTTACTGGGTTCATTTGGAGCCAAATACGGGTGTGTATTTATCATATTACGTTTTCTTCATCAAACCAGTGTCTGTACATTTTAGAACAAAACAGTATGTCAGACAGGAAGGAGGTGGCAGGCTCTTCACCTGCGAGATGGCAGATGCACAAACTTTCCAGGCCCAGGTTGCAGCACAGCAAGGGGACGTCGCAGCAGGGGTCACTCAGTGAGGCCAGAACTGCCGCTGTCATCTAGGGCCGTGTGTTGTTCAGCAAACCAATGGTTCTTGATTGGTTGACTAGGTCATCCCTTCCTCCCAGATTACATCTGACAACCCCAGCCAAGAGTCGGTGGGAACGTCAGACACAACCCTTAGTTGGCATGGCCGGGAGCGGGGTCAGCGGCCCTCACCTGCCCTAACCCGCCTCTGTCCATCCCGTTCCCCCAGCCAGAGATCTACTATGTGGTCTGGGGCTTTAGCGCCAAATATATAGCGAGGATGAACAATTTGAGGAGGGCAGTCAAACAGCTACTTGGCAGCGAAGAAATGGGGCAAAAAATCCCCTGCTTCTTGCAGTAGGCGGCAAAGTATAGATGTTGAGGTGGCATGGGAGGTCATGTTGTGAGGGGTCAGCCTCTGCATACCAAGACTGGTGATGAGGACAGCAGTGACGATGAAAAAACAAATAGATGATGATGTAGCCGACCGCACTTGGGAGCCGGGTGAGGGAAGGGCTTCATCATCGTCAGGAGAAAGAGGGTTGGGGCGCTTGCGCGTCAGGCAGCGGCGCAGCCAGCAAGTGGGTAGTGTGGCCGTGAGTCAGCGGATAGCAGCAGTGTTTAGGTCGGGAGCCAAGCGGCCCGGGGTAAAAACCCGCTTCGCAGGTCCAAGAAAATAGCGGCACAGGGGCTCAGCGAAGGCATCGGGCGGCAGTAGTCACTCAGTGCGGAGGTTGGCGTAAAATCAGCTACTCGGCGGGTGTGGCAGTTTTTTGCTAAGACACCGGAGGAGCCGAATATAGGTATATGTAGAATCTGTGGGCGAAAGTGAAGCGTGGCCAGGGGAGCTAACGTTGGCACCCACGGCCCTGCGTTTAAACATGCAGCGGGCACCAATCCGGTGGCCTGGGAGAAACGTGGCTCAGATGTGGTGGTCCATCCTGCCGCCGCAGCAAGCAGCAGCAGCGCCCCCCAGTGGCACGCATGCCATTTCAGCCAGTCAAGGCTCCAAACCCCCTCTGCAGAAGGGAGGCTGTTTCTCTTTGCCATCATCTCCCGGTCCAGATGCTCCTGCTCCTCGCTACTCATGGTGCCAGCAGTCGTTCAGCGAGGCGATTGCAAAGAGCAACAGTATGGTCCAACCATCCCAAGGTGCAGAAGCTGACCGTTTCTCCTGTCCAAGTTGTTTGGTACTAAGTCCCTCCCTTTCCAAATGGTGGACTCTGCACCATTCAGGAACTAATGGGCTGTGCCGAGCCGAGATGGAGAGTTCCAAACCGTAATTTCTTTTCCAAAAGGGCAGTACCAGCACTTCATAAAATATGTAGAACAGAAGGTGGGCCAGTCCTTGAGCTTATCGGTTTGTTCCAAGGTGCACGGCAGCGCGGACGTCTGGAGCTGTAACTATGGTCAGGGCCAGTATATGTCATGTACCACCCATTGGGTGAATGTGCTTCCTGCCCAGGCACACCAACAACTTAGACAGGAGACGCCGCTTTCTCCTCCACGTTGTCAAACTGTGGCTCCTGCGCCAATGTCCGCCTCCTCCTCCTCCACCACCACCATCTCAGCCTCCAAAAGTACTGCTCCATCATATAAACGGTAAGTAGTAGATGATCCCGGCACTCGCGCAGAAGAATCTTCAAAGGCGTAGTAGCATAACAGACACTCTCTTTATTGAAAAAGTATTAAAATGGCTTATAAAACATGGGAAAAAAAGCAAACAGTTGACGCGTTTCAGGCTCCTGTAATGGCCCTCATTTGTAAAAGACATTTCATATCTAAAACAAATTCCTCTTAAAGCCAACTTCCTGGGTCAATCCAGGTTCCACCCTGTGCAGTTAACCCTTTATGGTAAAAGATGCGATCAAAAAGCTCCTAGTTCACACCCGTTGCTGTCTAATATATACATGCAACGTTTACATATAAATAAGGAAAAAGTACTATATAAAAGATATATGTACAGAAAATGTACATGTACAAAAAAAGACACTGTATAAAGCATGCATTGAGGGAAAGAAAAAAAAAAACACACACAACCCAAATCATTTGGTGCGAGAATGCCAAATGATTTGCTCAAAATATAATTTATAAATGGCAGATGAACAGTACTGATAGTTTCCATCTTAAACCCATTTTGAAACGTAATAAGGGTAAAAGACACAACAAAAGGGTTGGGTTTTTGCCGTTAGAGGAGGATACTACTGATACATGTACTGATACATCAGATTCTGAAGGGCTAGGTGACCCACATGTTTCCCTAGGTAGCAATAATGGAGGGGGAGACTTCAGATCCCCAAAAAACTCATGGGGATATCGAGGCCGCCCACGTCTAAGAAACGCACGAGGAGGGCGGGGAGGAAATATAGGAGGCTTCACTCCAAGATATCAGACCAGGAACATATCATCAGCACCTCCTCGCTAGATGAAGGGTCTCGGACCACAACAACTATTGCCCATACAGATTGTAGTGCTGCTGATTTTTCTGTACTTAATCTGTCTGCTTGTATTTTGACTGAAGAACAAATTAGTGTGTTAAATCGGGGTTTGAATTTTGTACCTACCACTAATTTTAATCTTTATAATACAATTAAAGATGTCAACCAATTTATTAGATTACTTACCATTAAGAAACACTTTTTCACAAAACACCGGGAATCCGATATAAAAAAATCTCTTTACAGACGATTATTTTTTCCC